>PVKU01014628.1:0-22030 GCA_004027475.1 Anoura caudifer | reverse complement strand
AACTTAGGGTTCCTCCCCCAGTCACGTCCTTGGGGAAGTCCTTTCCATCCCCCCTGGTTCAGAGCATGGTCACAGCTATTTAACACATCTAAGCTACCAGCCAAAGGCTATAGATATGTTAAAGGACCATGCCATGGATTAGCAGCTCTGCATGTCCCTGCTCCATGTGTCCCTTCCCCCAACTCATACTTGTGGGGGAAGGGGTGAGGACATCTTATATGTCCCTCTAATATTTCCTGGACACCCTGAGTTCTGGGCCCCATTCCAATTCCCTTTTTGGGGCCCCCCTCTTGGCTGCACCCTGTTACAACTTCAGGCAACGGGCTTCCTCCAAACGGATTCTTCTCTTACAAAGTCGTTTTGGCTGCCCTAGTTCCTATGGCATTCCATGTACATTTTTGAATCAGTTTGTTTACACTGTCAAAAAAAAATCTGTGGGGATTTTTGTTGACATTGAATTAAATCTGTAAGTCCATCCAGAAATCATTTAAAAATTAGCCGTGCCGAGTCACCCCGTCCACGAGCAGGGTGTAGCTTCCCTCGCTCAGGTCCTCTCTGATTCTAATTCCGTGACTGGTCATTTCCCGCAGGCCGACCCTGTGTGCATCTGGTCAGACTGAAAACCCAGTGCTTCACTTCATATAAAGCTATTTTATGTGGTACCATTTCTACAAATTCGGGTTCCCAATTATCCCTTGCTAGTACATAAGCCTATGATTTAATTTTTTGTGTCAGCCTTGTATCCCATGTGCTTACAAAACTCGCTCACTCTGCTAATGTTCTAATCGATTCCTCGGGGTTTTCCAGGTATGTGATTAGGTCAAATACAAAGAGGTGCAAGTTTGTTCCTTCCGTTCTGTCCTGCATGTCTTCTGTCCCTTTCCTCACTGTCGTGCACTGCCTGGGACACACAGTGTGGCATCGATGGAGGGGTGAAGACGCACATTCTTCTCCCGCTCCCGACCTGATGCAGAAAGCGTCTAGATTCTCACCGGGAAGCCTGATGCAAGCTGTGGGTTTGGAGGGCGACTTTTTCCAGATAAAGGAAGTCCCCTACTTTTTCTAGTTTACTGACCACTTTGTCACAAATGGAGTTTAATGTCTTGTCAAATACTTTTCTGCAAAGCGCTATTTGATTGTACGGCTTTTTTTTTTTTTTTTAGTCTTTTACTACACTGGGTCACACTGACCGATGCTGGAACGTGGAGCACACCTCTTTGTATATTCCTGGACTCAATTAGCTAGCATTTCATTGAGGTTTTTCTAAAACTGATTTCAGAGAGGAAGAGGGAGAAGGGGTCAGAGAGAGAGAAAGAGATTCGTTGTTTCATTTATCTATGCCTTCCCTGATTCTTGCATATGCCCTGACCGGGGACTGAACCCTCAACCTGGTGTATCCGGACGATGCTCCAACCAACCCAGCCACCCGGCCAGGGCTTGTTTAAGTTCCTGCCTCTCTGGTCGTGAAACACATCGATCTTCACCAGTATTCTTTTCCTGTGTTCGCTTTTCCTGGTTTTACCATCAGGGTTGTTAGGGACTCATAAAATGGGTTAGGAAGTGGTCCCACGTCCTCAACTCTCAGGGGCAGCCTACTACACAGAGATGGTGCCATTTCACCCCAAATGTTCGGTAAAACCCACTGGTGAAGCCAGCTGGGCCTGGGGATTCTCCCCCCTTTGGAAGATTTTAAACAATGATTCAACTTTTTTGATAGACATGGGACTCCTCATGTGATCTATTATTTTCTTGAATGAATTATGGTCGTTTGTGACTTTGAAAGAATTGTTTCATATCATCAAATCTGTCAAATTGATGTGTGGGGGGTGGTTTGCAGTGTCCCCTTGATTCCCTTCAAATCTCTGTGGAGTGATATTCTCTCTCTCTCTCTCTGGCCAGCCTGGCTAGAAGTTCATATGTTTATAGATCTCTTACAAAAGCAGATTTTGGTTTCATTCTTTTTCTGTTTTGAATGTTATTGGTTTCTACTTCAGCCATTATTACTTCCTTTCCTCTCTTCATTTTGGGTTTATTTTGCTTTTTAAAAATATATATATAGTACTCAGGTAGAAGCTCACACTTTTTACTCTGAACCTTTTTTTCTTTTTTCATTAAATGTTTATTAGCATAAATTACCCTCTCAATATGTTGCCATCTGCACCCCACAAGTTTTTAGGTGTGGTTTCTGTGTTGCATTTTCACTTTTGTTCAGTTCAAAACATTTTCTAATTTTCCATAAAACTTTATTATTGAGAAGCATGTTTTCAATTGTCAAATTTTGAGGATTTGCCAATTATCTTTCTTTTATCAATGTCTAATTTAATGCTACTTTGTTCAGAGAACATACATTGCATAACTTCAACACTTTTAAATTAACTGAGGTTTGTTAAATAGAGTCTGTTTCGGCCAGTATTCCCCCTGCACTTGAAAATAACACCCTCCCAACGTTGGTTTATAAAACAGGCACGGCGGACGCACTCCTAGGGCTGCCAGCAGGCGACACGGGGACCGGTGCCGTCTCCTGTGCACTGTGACCCGGAGGGGTGGCCTGCAGCTGTCGCTGCTGTTCCTTTGAACCAAACCCAGGGCCCGAGGCGCCACCTGTGTCTCTCACCTCTCAGAACGGCCCCCTGTCCCTGATCAGCGAGGAGCTGTCTCTGCCCGACTTTGTGCAGGGGTTCACGGTGACTCTGCAGAGATGAGGGTGCGCTGAGGGGAGACCCTGGCAGGGCAGGCAGAGAGCCAGCATCTCCCTGTCCCATGGGAGAGCCCGTCCTGTCCTGTCCCCAGCCTGCAGCCGGAGGGGCGAGGGCAGGGGGGCGGCGCTCACCCAGGGGTCAGCGTTCTGCACAGAGACGCTGCAGCCCCAGCTGGACACTAAGCTCCAGCAGGACCCTGGGGGCGGGTCTGGCCCTGGCATCACACCTCTCCAGCAGCCTCCGCAGCAACCAGAGCCTCGAGGCCCAGGCCCTCATTTCAGGGAAGAGAAATACCCCAGCCTGTGAAAAGGCCCAGAGGTGCCCGCCTCATGCCTGGCCAAGGAAGGAAGCAAGGTGCTCCGGAGAGCCGGACAGGCCAGTTCCCACACCTGCTGCTTCAGAGGCACGCTGCCCTCTAGGCCCAGGGAGTAGGCCCAGGGCCCAGGAAAGGATTAACCGCAGGCCTGGGGGCGACCCGCAAGAGCCCTGGCCTGGGTGTGCTTCTGTCTGTCTGCTTATTTAGTGTGGAAGGGAGCCCAGCCAGCCACTCCCTCCCCGCCGACAATGGCACTTTCTTTCCAGCAGTGCTGCAGATGGATGTAACCCCCAGCTCCTTCCCTGGATGGGGGAGGGGCATTGGCTCCAGGAACTGAGTGGAGGGCCACACCTGTACTGGAATGGGGAGCCCAGGTGCAGACAGGCCAGGTCCGTGGGGTCGTAGGGTGGAGCACCTGCGCTGGGCCCACCCACGAGCCCTCTGGGGAGGCCCTAAGGGCTTCCCTGGCGGAAGGACCCCCACCCCCCAGCAGATCCATGGGGGTGAGGCTCCTGTGCAAGAGTACCCGGTGTTGGGGCCTGGGTACCAGACACAGCCACACAGCGCCTGCACTTCCTGTGCCCTCCCTGGGACCCACCTTCAAGGGACCTGCTGCTGCACACATCCCCTCCCCACCTCTGCTCCCACCTGTCCTCCCTCTGTTCCCACCTGTCCTCCCTTCTTAGGTTCCCCGACTACACCCACTCTTCCCTCACCTTCTGCTAACCTGGCTCCTCCTTGGAGAAGCCTCCCAGCCCCTCCCCCTCCGCACCCTGGCCAGAATCCACCCATCTGGCTTCAGGGCTTCCTGTGCCCAGCATCCTGGGCACCACTCCTGCGACTGGTTTTCCAGGGAGACAGAGACACAGAGAGGGAGGGAGAGAGAGACATGGAGAGAGAGACATAGAGAGAGAGAGGGAGGGAGAGATGGAGAGGAAGAGAATGAGACAGAGAGATTTCATTGTGTCCCAGGCAGCCCACACTCCACGCAGCAGGTCTTCCCTGACCACCGGCCTAGCCCCTGCCCGCCTGCTCCTTGGCCAAGTGGTGATCTGTGCCCACCCAGCGCCCAGGACCCCAGGACACCCTGCTCTCATGGCCCTGACAGCGGGCCTCTTTCACTCCATCTCCTGGACTGTGCAGCCCCTGTCAGTTTTGGAGGAAGTAGCCAGGACACAGGAAAGGTGAGCAGCCGAGGACCCGTCTCGGTTCGTAGTGGGTGCTCTGCACACTCAGCCTTCCTCCCAGCCGGGCTCCTGAGCAGGTGGGATGGTGCCAGCACCCTCAGGGCCTGCGTCTTCCCACCTGTGTGCTGGCTTTGCCACAGGAAAAACACACGTGGGAAGAAAACTTGAATCTATAAATGCAGTTCCACTGGGGCTACTGATGTACAAGGAAAAGAAGACATGAGCAGGTGGCCAGGTGTGACTCGCTCAGCACCCTGATTATTTATTTACCCCAGACAGTGCTCACCAGGGAGGACAAATGTTTGTGTTACAGATGGGGCCCGGAGGGCAGGCCCTGCTGAGAGAAGGCGGGCTGAGCGCACTCGCACGATCGAGTGCGCAAACTCTTACATCCAGCTATAAAGAAAAGCAGCGGATTGGCCTGCACGTGGCCCCAAGATGCTGCAGAAGCACCACCTGCCTCGTCGCAGGCCCAGTGAGTCAAAGCCCAGCAGAACGGGGGAGCCCCTCGGAGGACTGGGCTGCTCCCGGGCCCCTGCTCACCGCCCCCAAACTCAGTGGCACTCCCTAGCCCTCCCTTCCCTGTTCCACAGGGGCACCACTCCATCACCCCAAGTTTATGGAGAGTCAGCTACTTGCTCCAGACCCGGCACCCAGGTACCCAAACCTGGACGGAAATGGGGGAAAGGGACTATAGCCCCTCCTGCAGGGCCTGCTGCCCTCAGGGCGGGCCCTGTACAGCCACTGAGTGTGAGGATGGGATGCAATCAGGCAACACCAGCACCCTGCTGTGTCCCCGGCTCCTCCGCCCAGGCCCGCATCTTTGAGAGGGTCTCTCTCGGGTCCAGATCACAGAGTTGGAGCTGCACCTCCCCCTCCAGCTCACAGACTCCTGCCGCGCCTCCAGCTCCTGGTGGGCGCTGTGGCTCTGGGCCGCCCCCGAGGCCCTGTGGGCCCCACCCGGGGTGCGTGCTGTGCCAGCTGCTTCGTCCTGCTCCCCCTGACGTCTCCCTGGAGTGGCTACTGTTGCTGTCACCCATGTCCCCAGGGAGTCACCCTTCCCAGGCACGAGCAGGGTTGCCTGTGCAGGCTGCCCACCCGGGCTGGCTCCGTCCGCAGCAGCCGAGGTCTGGGGCAGAGACCAGCGAGCGCCTGTGCCCTGGACAGGGCCCCTCCCAGGGCTGCCCCCCAGCAGTTGCAGGATGAAGGGATGCTGTTTGGGGTTCTGGTGAACACTGCGCACCCCAGGAGGAGGGGTTTAGGGTTTTGCAGGAAGAATGTCTGCAGACACTTGTTTCTGGCTGAAGGGCCGCAGCAGAGGCATGAGGACCTTTGAACAGGGGACACTTACTGGCTCTGACACCAAGGGGCCTGTTCTGAGGTTTCACCATCAGCATCCCTGGGTGCTGTGACCAACCAGTGTCCTGAGGAGGAGGCCCTGGGGGGTCCGGGTGGGGAGCAGGGGCTGCTGGGTGCTGGTCCCCTCTGCAGGTCACCCCACCCCACAGGGACCCCTCTGCACCCCAAGGCCGCTCCGCCTGCCTGCATCTCAGCTCTTTTCTCCCATCTTGTAAAATTTGTCATTTGCTTTTAAATGAGGTTTATAGTGTTTTGCAGGGATAACATTTCTTATTTTTATGTCGTAAAACAACAAAATCCACACACTGTCCCCCGTTATGGAGCCTCTTGGTGATGCCGCCCACAGTTGGGGGCCTCCTCTCCACAGGGCAGAAAGGCGGAGGTCTCCACTCCCTGCAGGGCCAGAGGGGCCGGCCCTGCCCGCCCTCGAATATTTAATTAGCAAAGGAGGTGAAGCTGGCAGTTCTGCTGTACGGTCCCGGTGACCACCATCCCACTTTCCGTCTGCACGAAGCTGCCTACTCCAGCGGCCTGGGTAGGTGGGGCCGTGCTGTGTGACGTCCTCCCAGTTCACCCGTGTTCATTCCGTGTCAGGATTTCATGCCTCTTCAGGGTCGATGGGATGCTGGCACATGGACAGGCCACATTGTGAGTATCCACGCCTCCATCCTGGGGCACGTGGGCGGCTGCTGCTGCAGCCTCTTGGGGACTCCAACCACGTGGCAGGGACTTCATGGTGGACCCCCACCGGACTGTTCGCCGCATGGGCTCAGGGACTGTTCACCCACTCTCCCTGTAGCCCCAGTGCACCACGGAGATTGGGGGACTGAACGGCTGACCCAGCCCCTGAGGACCCCTTGCTCCAGATCCTTCTATGAAGTGTGCTCTTCCTGTGCGCCTTTCTCACAGGGCACCCTGGCCAACACCCACAGGGCCCCAGTGTTCGGAGGTCCCCACCAGGCTGCCAGCCCATCCCACGTGCGGGTGTTCACAGGACCAGGGGCTACGTCTGGCCGCACCCTGCCGGGTGGGCAGTGCCCCAACCGGCTTGCAGACAGAGCCCTGGCGACGCTCTCCTGGAGTCACTGCTTATTGAAATAAAGCCTGAAAAGGTGACAGACTCTGGTCAAATTACAGCCGACCCTGAGCCACCGCCCTGGAGAGGGTAGAGAGGGCAGCGGTTTCCATGGTAACCAGCAGCATCACATTGATTCAATGCCACCGCAAACAGAAACGAGCTGCATGCACGCTGGGGTGCCTCGGCCCTGCTGGCAGCTGTGGGGGCCGTGCCTCTGTCCCACAGCCTCACTTTTCCTCCACGTTCTCCCCAGCAGGCAGAGCTGGGTCGTTCTGCCCAGTGATGCCCCACAGGAGGTGCCGTCCCCTCAGAGCGTCACCTGGCTGGGTGGATCACACCTGTGCTGGGGTAGAGGGGACACTCTCCTGCACAAGAGTGCCTGCTTCCCCACGGCCAGAAACCTGGGAACGCCGAAGGTCACCGCACATCACCCCAAATGCCATGTGTGAGGTCGCGTCTGCATATGGCCCCGGGACACATGCTTGCACCTGGCCTGTCCCTTCTGAGTATATCCAGCTTCCTGGCTGCAGTGCCTCCAGCAGGTGTCCGAGCATCAGATCCTCCCCCTGCCATCTCTCGCTGTCCTGGCCTGCTCCTGATGCCCTGCCTGTCACCTTCCCTGGGTCCAGCTCCAGTCCAGTCCCAGCACGATCCCCAGCCAAGCCAGGATGCCCAGGGCACAGCAGTGAGGAGCCAGCAGAGGGGCCAGTTGGGGGCAGAAGGCAACCTCCACGTGGGAACCGGGAACCGGGAACCAGGCAGGCAGAGCAAGGGGCTCCGGTTTAGAGCCGCTGGGTCGTTTCCTAAACAAAACAGCACACCCCTGCTCTTCACGAGCCATGCAGGGCTGACCTGCACCCTGGCATCCAAGGCCCGACCTCCGACCCTCACTGCGCCCCCAACCCCTCTGACCCCAGAGCTGCTCCTCCCCTCGCCCTCTGACTGGGGTGGAAGTTGGATGGGGTCCCAGTGTGTGAATCTCCCCTCACCTATCACTGAGCCACTGGCTGCGGTGACTTCAGTGCTCACTTGAGAGCCCCCACCAATGCCCCCAGGGACCCCCCTTTGCTGCCTGGGCCACCCCCTTTCTCCCAAAGCATTGGAACAGGCTGGAGTCTCTTCCACTCACAATAGAACAACAACCTCCCCCTCCCACAGGCCCACCCCTGCCCTGGGGCAGGCTGCCACCTTCTTCCCCCAGGACCTGCTGCTCCTCCTTCCCTTCCTGCTGGACCTGCTGCAGGCCTGCCCTGAGTCCTGAATCCCAGGGCCAGGGAGGGAGGGGACAAGGCAGAGCAGTCCTAGGTGCCAGGACCCGGTGTAGCCGGCACCCGCCCATGGTGCCCATCAGCAAGTACTGGCCCAGAACCCCGTCCTGGCTGCCAGGTGGTGCGTGGGGAGGGGTACCATGTGGCCCTGGTTCCTCTTTCTCAGGGACACCCCCCACACCCGCAGAGCAGAATGTCAGATGGCAGTGAGCCTGACGAGAAGGTGATGGGGGTGGGGGGCCTGAGAGTGGGAGCCCAGCAGTCCTGGCCCATGGTGTTCGGGTGAGGGTGGAGTGGGGGATGCTGAGCCAACCCGGAGGCCTGGTGCTTCTGTGGGGAGTGCAGAAGCCCTGGAATCACACGCCCACCCACTCCTCATGGTACAGAGGAGCAGATGGCCCCGGGGGAGGGGGGCGTCTCCGAGGGAAGACAGCAGAGAATCTCAGGAGGACGCAAGCAGGGGGCCAAGGGCTGCAGACCAGAGACGGAATGTCCCTGACTTGTCCGAGGAGGTCCCTGTGTCCTGTGGGACATGGGATGACAGGAGAGGTGGCTGTGGACAAGGACAGGCTCCTTAACCCAAAGAGAGTCAGGATTCTCTGCCCTTGGTCCGTGGGGAGCAGTTTTGGGAGAAGCCCCCGCTTGGTGGGGAGTCACCTGCCTCCAGCAAGAACCCGGGGGGCAGGGCTAGTGAGGACCCCTCTACCCACCTCGGACGTCTAATGCAGCTCTCCTTGTGGTTCCCCCCCACCCACCCCTCCCTCCGCTCTGGTTATAAGTCCTGGCCGCCTGGCCATGTCCAGAGCTGGGCCCACTCACCTCTTCCACTGCAATAGCCCGTCTCTCTGCTTTCAGTGTGGGTGGTGAATACATGTTTTGTATGATGCGAAGGGGTGGGGGACCGTGTAAGGGAGTGGGGGGGTCAGGAGGACGCCTTTGCAAGGAGAGCCGCAGGTGCTTCCTTTGAAGGCCACAGTGCGCCTCGCTGTGAGTTCTGTGCTCGGGGGCTTCCAGGAGGAGCCACGGGGCCTTGAGGCATCGCCTGTCCAGCCTGAGAGAATGCAGTCTGCGCCCAGGTCCCCTTGCAAGCTTTCCCCATCTGGGCCCCGCCCAGGCCGCAGTCTCCCCAGGTGTGACGTGGTCCAGCGAAGACAGCAGCTGGTGTTTCCCGAGGGTCCCAGTGTCTTCCAGCAGTCACATGCCAGAAGGATAAGTAGGCGCTAAACCGTGAAGTTGTGGTAGAGCAGGTGCTGACCGTGGTGTCCCCTGGAGGTGACATCCCTGACACAGTGAACCGTGGGCAGGGGCTGTCGCCATGTGCAGGCAGGAGGTGGGGCCCAGAGAGGTGGGCAGCCCACTCAAGGTCACACAGCCACTCAGAGGTGCCCCAGCGGGCTCTTATCAGCTGCCCCGCAGACGCGCACCGAGGCCCCTCGGCATCACACGGGCCGGCGTCCAACCCTGCCATGCAGCCACTTCTCTCTGCAGCTCCATCAGGACCCTCTATTCCTTCTGAGCTGTGACCCAGAAAAACCCCATTTGTGGAGACAAAGCTTCTGCCTGCTAGGAATTCATGCGCACATCATCGCTCTCTCCAGATGCTCCACGGTGCGGGGCCGAGAAGGCCATGCCGGGAACCTGGAACCGGGCCCATGTCAGCCAGAGGCACAGGGGCTGCCAGTGCTGGGCCCTCCGCATCCTGGGCTCTGAGGGCCTCAGGATCCTGGGAAGGGGCAGGGTTGGCTTTCCTGCTCCAGGGAAATGGAGGATGGGCGGAGCCTTGGAAGAAGAACTGTGTGGGCAGAGGGATGGCCCCATAGGACCCGTGCCTGAGAGCCGAGCTGCTATTGACAGCCCGGGGCCAGATGGGCCCCTGCCTTACCCAGCCTGGCACTGGCAGCAGAGGGCACCAGGGCCCAGCAGGGCACCAGTGGACTCGGGCAGGGGCACCTGTCAGAGTGTCCAGGAAACGGGGCAAACCTGGTGCCGGGCTCTGGGCCACCACGGACCCACAGAATCTTGTGAGAAACTCAAGTCCCTCCACCACGCCCCGCATGCTGTGGGGTCCCAGAACCCCTGCCTCATGGCCTTCCCAGCCCCCAGCCCAGCCACAGGGTGTCATCGCTCAGGCCACGCAGCTGCAAGGACAAGGCCGGTTTGTAGCCATGCAGGCCTGTGTGAGACCACAACCTTCCCCCCACGTAAAACAGGTCTCATCGATTTTCTACTAACATTGAACAAAGAGAAAACCAGCCCTCCACCCCTTCCCAACAGCAAAGCCCCCAGACAGCCTGGGGAGAGGATGCTGGGAGGCTGGGCAACTTTGCTGGCTCGACCCCACCACCCAGGTCACCTCTGGCACCTAGAGGCATTTACAGCCGGCCTTCGGTATCCCGTCCAAAGAGAAACCCATTCGGTGTCTGACCACAAGGCACAGTGGGGACATCTGGGTGACTTCCTCATCTCACAGATGGCACCACGGAGCGCCGAGGACAGGCTTTGGTGCAGGGAGAGTCCCGCAGACAGCGAGGGGCTGAGCTGGGTGTGGGACCGGGTGACTGTCCCCTCTCCACACAGCCCCCCAGGGAGTGGCTGCAGAGGCGGCCACACAGACCCAGCTCCGAGATCCACTCCTGTGCTGACGCCAGGCCTGTTTTCCTGTTTGCAATGTGGAGCTGATGATTCCCTCCCGACAGGATTGTTAAGAAGACTGAAATGTACATCGAGTTCCAATTTTGAGAAAGAAATAGTGACGCACATCTTGCCATGTCCTCCTCCGGCGTGCAGGCGCAACGCCTGGTCAGAGCGTGTGGGAGGATGTGGGGAGGGGGCGGGCACAGGGACGAGAACCTGGGGAGCTCCAAGCTGGCAGTGAGGGTCCCATTTCCTGTCCTCTGGTGTTTGCCAGCCTGGCCCGAACAGCAGCAGTGACCAGGGGTGAGCACACCAGGCCTGAACCTCCAGAAAGAACCTCCAGAACACCATCGCCCAGGGCCTGAGCTGCGCATGGGGGACTCCAGAGGTTTAGGATGTGGGGAAGAAGTTTTCCTTCCCTTTCTTCCCTTTCTCTCCCGCTGCCCCCAGGCAGTGCCTGGGAAGGTGGCGGGAGGGGGCTGGGCAGGCAGCCTAAACCAACGGGAGGGTGAGGCTCTCTCAGGTCAGAGGTGCTCCTGAGAGCCATCCTGCCGTTGGCCCTCTGTGCCCACCCCTCCTCAGCCCAAGACCCAAATGGCCCAGTTGTGGAAAATAACTGGCGGGAAAGAAGAATGGCAGCCCCGTGCTTCAGGACTGCAAGGGGGCCCCAGAGACCCAGAAAGTGCAGCGTGGCCATAATGAGCACAGTGACACCGGCTCACCTGCAAAGTTCCTGACCATTGAACCACCGGCTGCGGCGAGCAGGACCGGCCCTCTGCCTCCAGCTTCTGGGACGCCCATCTGCAGCCGTGCGCAGAGCTTTGCTGGCTATCCCAGCTCAGGCCTTTGGGAGCAGGGCCTCATGAAAATTAAATGCGGGAGCCACGGCCGCATGGAGCCTCGGGGTCTGAACGCGTACAAGGTCGACACGAAATAAAAGTCTCAAAACGAACCCAGGTCTCTGACTGGTGAAAACACGGGGTCCCCATCCGAAGCAAAGAAGAAAGAAAATCCATCAGAAGGGTCGCGCCCACCACCCAGAGGCCCAGGAGACCCCCATGGTGAAAACAGAAACCACCCACAAGGAAGACGGATTCACAATAAAAGTGTACAAACCACGTGCGCAATTAACCCGCTGTGAGCCAGGGCCAGCAGACACCATGGGGGACGCCGGTCCCTGTTTCAGCCAGCTCCTACTGGTGACGCTGAGTGACAAACCAGCCCAGAACCCCAGAGGCTTACAGAAGCAAAGGCTCCGCCTCCCTCCCAGTCCGCACCAGGTGCAGAGCTGCAGGCTGGCTTGGGCCTCCCCCAAAGTCCGCCCTGAATGACTGGCCACCATTTGGGACGTGTTCTCATGGACGACAGGGAAGCGTGCAACAACCAAGCCGTGTGACGGTCCCTAAGGGGACTGCCAAGTGTGTGCGCTTGCTCACGTTCATTTGGCCAAAGTGGTTCCCAAACTACTGTCAGCGGGGAGGGCAAGTGTCTCTTCCCACAGGGAGGCGCTGCCAATCTCGGCGATGCACGACCTTCCTCTAAAGGGCAGAGTAATTTGGGATAGCACCCGCCCCCAAGACCTGAAACGTTAGAATTCTGTGAAACTGTAACATGAGATTTAATAAGATACTTAAGTAAAATTAGGAGTAGAAACCATATGGAAAGAATGAGAGTCGGAAAAGAACAAGCTAATTTGGAAAAGAGCCGTACAAAATTTCTCAGAAAAAGATGACCGTTTGCACTGGAAAACCAATGAGGTGCTCTGACAGCAGGTCCAGGCGGCTGGAAGAGTGAGGGGGCTGGAAGACCAGTGGGGGAAGAGCCCAGGACGCGGCACAGAGAGGCAGTGGCCTACACGATGTCACCGAGAGGGGGCAGGACACGGAGGACAGACCGCCAGGACCCGGGTCTCGCTCCAGATGCAGGAATGGAGAGGGCTGGGCAGAGGAGCGTGCTGAGTGACTCCCAGAACTGATGGAAGGCCTGACTTCTCAAGTCAAACATGCTATGGGTCCCCTGGTCGGAAACCCGGTCCCCCTGGACACCAACCCCCAGACCCCACCCCCACCCCTAGACCCCCACCCTCCAAGGGATAGGAAGGAAGTGGCCCCTGCCCTGAAGAAGCGGCCTGTCAGTTGGGAAGCACGCACACATCCCCATGATGTACGGTGATTTAGAGGGTCCTGGAGTCGGGGTGTGGAGGAGGAGTAGGTGCAGAGCAGAGCCTGGACTGACAGGGATGGGAGCATCCAGAAGCCTTGTCGGGGTGGGGACTTGGCTGGGGCCTGAAAGATGGATGGGAGGGACAGAAACCCAGGCGGGGGGACAGCACCCATGGGTGTGGGTCCCGAAGGCCCAGGGAACAGCTGTTCCTGACGCAGAGAAGCTGTCTGCAGGGGGTCAGCAGGGAGCAGAGCCTGAGCAGGGGAGGGGCCTGAACCTGGAGAGAGTCGGTCCGCTCAGACCAACAGGCTGCAGTGGACCTCTCAAGCAGCACACGTGAGTCACTGCAGGCCAGCCAGGGCAAGACGGAGAAGCCGGGCGAGAAGCACAGGGACCGGCCAAGTCATGGGCGGGGGCAGGGGGAGGACAGAGGAGCTTGGCACCAACCCTGCCCGTGAGCACTTCCCACACGTGTCTGCCCCTTGTCCAGGGCACTGGCCCAGTCCCCTGCTGTCCCCAGTGCACCAGGAATGTGGCCTGGTTGCTTGGTTGGTCAGTTGGTTTGGTTGGCTGGTTGCTTGCTTGCTTGCTTGATTTTGGGTTGGTTGGTTAATTGGTTGGTGGGTTGATGGGTAGATGGACGGATGAGTGGGTGGGTGGGTCGATTAGCTGCTCTTCTCCCTAAAGGACAAAACGTTGACCCTGACGTCCAGCACAAAACGTGCCCCCCAGCCCAGAGTGGTCTGCTTTGAGCAGTCGCAGTGAAGGTGCATTGCAAGTGGACGTCACTGCAGCTCTACTTTCCGGGAATAGAAGAGCGAGGAAATCGAAGAACTGAAGCGACGTGGTTTCTTTCTCTGCCTCCTCACTCAATGAGCAAACACAGGAGACAAAATCGCTGCTTCTCCCGTTCAGGCCTACCCCTCACAATGCGAGCAACCCATCGGCGCTGTGTGTCCAGCGTTTTAAGGCCATGTTTTAATACAAAGTGGCACGTCATTGAGGCAAGTCAGCAACCCGAGCTCTCCACAGAAGAACCGCCAGCAGCCAGAGTGCCGTGAGCACTCAGGTCACAGATCACAGGTCATACTTCGAAGGCACTTGTGGGAGCCTTGAGGGGTGACCAGAGGAGGGCGACCCACACAGGACACCCCCCACCCCAGGAACACAGATCCCACACCAGGAGCTCCAACTGCAGCACCCAATTGAGAATCTTCCTGTTGGCGTCTCCAAGCGTGCGGGGTGCACAGACGGCACACACTGAAAAGATGGCGAAGCCCTCGCTGGTTTCCCCCAAAGAAATGCATCCTCGGACCGGGAAGCGAATGACCCGGAGGTACTGCCCACCTTCGGTCAGTCACCAAGCAAACCTTTACTGACATGATGGACCGTGTCCCTCCGAAGCCCTGAGGACAGAGGTATAAGTAAGAGGCAGGCGCACAGTAGGGCAGACAGGAGTATGCCCAACGGCTGCAGGGCCGGGCTACTCCCTGACACTGCAGGATGCCGGCTAGTCTGTCTGACACTCTCTCAGAAGGCTCCGGTCCGGTGTGTTTGCCAAACATGGACCCCACATCTTGGAAGCCAGGAGTGATGTTTCCAGGAGAAGCCATCTGGCTTGGAAGTGACATTTAGCCACGAGCAGCTGACACCATAGCGTGTCCTTCGCCACGCAGGCCCCAAGGCATTCGTGGGAGCCCACCGCCTCCCTGGTGGCCCCCTCGGGCTCCCGCCCCGGCACGTGGAGCGGGTGGCAGAGACGGCTGCCATGTTTATTCATGCTCTACACTCAATTAGCTCGGAAGCAGTTGGAGGCCCGAGTTCAGAAGTAAAACTCAACCCAGGAGTCTTTTTAAAAATTCCTCTCCCAGCGGGAGACTTTCTGGAGACAAAAGCAAACCCATTTAACTTATTACCGAAATTGATTATCTGTTCCGCAAGACGCTGCTGCAGTTTGCCTGGAAAAAAGGCACAGGGCCGATTATACCAACGGGAAATGGGCCAGAACCAGGCGGGACGCTGCCAGCAGGACCCCTGTGACAAGTAACTCACAGCTGCGCGTGCACACTCCGCCCAGGGTGGGGTTGGGGCACACCGTGGGGTGTGGGGCTGGAGATCAAGCTCCAAATGATGACCCTGAGCTGGCAGAGGGAGGCTGGGCGACCCCCACGCCCCTTCGCCCTCAGGACAGACCAGGGGAGTTCTGCATCTCCCACCCATCAGGACCTGAAGGCACCTGGGGCCAGGTGAACAATAGCCGGGGCTTCGCAGGACGGGGAGGTGGGGGCGGGGGCTCTTCAAGGGGCCGCACGCCTCCGGGGCTCTGGCAGGAGGGTCCACGGCCACCAGCTCCTGGAGGGGTCCCCAGTGTGTGCGGTGGCCCTGCTCGGCGGGGCTGAATCAGAGAAATGAGCTGTCCTCAATATACTGTGAGTTCCTCACCAAATGGACTTCATTCTGTAAAATTCATGCAAGAGGCAGCTCTCGGCCTCCCCAGGCAGACTCGGCAGGGAGAGGAGCCAACACCAGGCCCGGAGGGCGGGGTCGCGAGCAAAGTGGAAGAGTGATGATGTCCTCTTAGTAATTAAATACATCAAATTAATCACTTTGGAAGAATCAGGTCCCCAGCAGGAACCAGAACTCCACTCAGAGGCCAAGCAGGGAAATTGATGAGGACTATTCACAGAAACCAGGGCCCCCCTGGGCAGGCACTCCTGGGGCCCCCGCTCCCACCCTGATGGAGCCTCCCACAGGTGAGAGGGCAGGTGGGAGGGGCCCTGGGGGCTGGAGCCTCAGGAGGGAGCTGGAGGGACTCAGCCTGGGGCAGTGCCAGGGGGCAAGCAAGACTCTTCTGCCCCCATCTCCCACCAGGAGTGCCCTGGGCTGCACCCACTGGGGGCTGCTGCCCCAGGGACTGGCTTCCTGGGTGCAGGGCAGGGCATGGATCTGGGGGTGATGCAGAGTGGCCATGTCCCCCTCACCTGGGAAAACATCAAAAAGGCCCACCCCCCAGCAGGGAAGGGGTGAGGGAAGGGCTGGACTCATTGAGGGCGGGGCCAAGCCCTGGGCCGGGTCCCCAGGGAGTCCTCACTGCGGCCTGGAGAGGCAGGCCTTGCTCCCCCAGGTGTACAGATGAGATGAAGGGTCTTGGTTGGTAGATCAGCATGTGACAGGGACATAACCCAGTGTCCCAGGAAAAGGGCCATCACAGAGCAGTTTGGAGAAGGATCCTAAGGCCTCAGCCAAGTCCTGAGTCTGGGTTCAGAACTCATCTGCCCTCTGGGGGCCGGCAGCAGGAGACAGAACCCTGAGAAGAGGAAGGGGCCGGTGGTGGGTGGGAGGAGCAGCACCTAGTGATGGTGGGGGGCACATCTCCTGGTGAGGCTTTGCCCCCTGCCAAAGGGGCTGCACAGCTGTCCCTGTGGCCCCAGGGCACGACCCTGAGTCCTGGCCATCCGTGAGACAGGGAGCCCTCCGCCCTCTGCCCTCCACCCTCTGGAAGTGGCAGAAGATGGGCACTCTGCCCACCGGCCCGACTGCACGGCGGGTTCGGGGCTCCGCTCTCCCTCTGGCATAATTTAAAGTGAGCAAGGAACAGTTTAAACCATAAATTACAGGGCCGGCGTCCTCCCGCCTCGCGCCGCGTGATGGATGCCTACGCGCTGCAGAGCCCGCGCTGTGGCTCTGCGCGGCACGTGGTCTCTCCATCACGGCTCGGCAGCAGCGAGGCTTCATTAAAAATGCAACTTGCTGGGCCCTGATTGTTGTTGTTCCCTCTCCTCCTGAACATCCGTCTTGTCTCAAAGCCACCTCCTTCTTCAGATCCCTCCACGCCAGTTTCCTCTGTAACATCTCTGCTCTCTCCGTGTCGGGTCACCTCATTTCATCCCAGACGTCACAGATGCATGTGGCTGTGCGTGGCGATGTGGAGGCAACATGGGGATGGTGAGGGGCAGGGGCACTCTCTAGACAGAGTCGGAAACCTGCAAGGGACCCGGGTGTCACCAGACCCAGGCCCCCACAGCCTGGGACAGAAGGATCAGCACCAGACTCAGATTCAGAAGGCCTGTCCACCTCTCCGTTTTCCTGTTTGCCCCCCACCCCCACCGCCCCTGTGCGCTGTGACGCTCACCACCCTGCACCCGCCCATGGGAGGGAGGCCCATGTCTCTCCATAGCACCTTTTATCCAACCCAGGGGTCCTCCTGTTTGCCCCTCCCGCCTCCCCTCGCCCGATCTATCGCCAGTGGATTTCATGCAAACCCCTTAGGCCTCCCCTTCTACTGCACCGTGGAAAATAAGGTGCTAGTCGGCCGGTCTCCGGGGCACCACTCAGCCAGCTGAGGTTTTGCTCCCCAGTGATTGTCGTCAGTTTGGTTCAGATAAACTCACAGTTCTCTGCAGGTTTGGGCGATTCTCAGACCATTCGACACGGCGTTAGAAGGGTTAACACAGAGCATGAGGAGCTGGAGACTCAGCCCACTGCCTGAGCTCCAGGAGATCCCGGGAGGCCCAGGGCAGCTGAGCCCCTGGTGGATACTGGGGGAACCCCCGCTGGCTGGCTCAAGGGCTGGCTGGGCAAATTCTTTGACACAACAGACCAGCATCAGTCGGGGGAACAGAGCAGCAGCCACTGAGTATTGATAAATGGCTCATCAATAGGGAACCTGGCTCCAGTTAGCATTTCTTACTGCCAGTGAGCGGTGACGTCGCCCCCACTCCAGACAACTGTGAATCAGCAGTGGTCTAGTTTCCTGGGACAAGCAAGGGGCTTTGGCTCTGAGCTGGCCCTCAGAACTTTCTAGAACACCTCTCCAAATGGAGAGACCCTGGAACATGCCACACCTGAAGGCAGCAAGAAGACCAACATGGAAATCCCCCAAATGCTCCTGTGGACAGTGTGCTGCCCCCCCCCCCACAGCTGTGGGGACTCCTGGAGTCCCAGTGGCTTTTAAACCCAGGTGCCGCCTCTGTCTCTTGTGGCTAATGATGGCACGTCACTGCCACAAAGTGAACAACCGAACGGCGCTGCCAGGAGTTGCAGGGAAACATGGCCATCCCTCTCCCAGCCCCATTAGGCAGTGGGTGCGGTGGCAGGGCACTGAGCACCCGTGCAGGGCAGAAGCACATAGATCGGGGTCTGATGCATCAGGCTGTTTACATGGCTGTTTCAGAAAACCTGGCAGACAAACGCAGCAGCACTTGTGCGGCTGGCCCACGGTCAGGGCCCACAGGGGCAGGCGAGCTGCCTGTGGGGTCCGACCAAGCAGCCAGACCTCCTCTCCCCTCCACACCCTGGCCCCTGAGGCCTGGGCCTCTGTGGCCCAGCATGTCCCTTCTCCAGCCTCAGTCTCCACATCTGAACTGTGTCCAAAATCTGTGGGGCGGGGCTGCAGGCCCTCAGCAGCTGCGCAGCTGACTGGTCTCCCTGCCCCACCTCCTCCCCCCTCAATGCCCCCTGCCCCCCTTCCCGCCCCCCTCACCAGCACCCTGAACCTGCAGGGCCCCCCAGGCCTTCAGGCCAGGCCTGGCCCCTCCCCCACACTTTAGCCTGGAGGCGCTCTGAGCAGAACGTCCAGCCCAGCTTTGCCCAACTTCTGCAAATTGGTGTGACTGTGGGCCTCCACCTGTGTTGATTTGCAACACAGCCCCAGAACCCAAAGCAACCCGCCCTGGTGTCTGCGCATCCTGTTCCACACACAGATGGTCACCTGCACCAGGGCACTGTGTCCACACATGCGTGTCCACACACAGCTACGCACTCCAGGGGGACAGGGACCAGACCCAGGAGCTGCAGGACCAGCCCACCCTGCTGGCCACTTGCAGATCACTGTGGCTGCAGAATCTGGTTGAGACCGGTTTCTGTTTATGTCAGCATCAAGAAACGGGGTGGGCAGAGCAGAGAGCAGGTGCTCAGTGCAGGTGGCGTTCGCTGCATCCCTGCATGGGCAGAGGAGGGCAGGGGAGCGCGCAGCCCTTGCTCCCTACTCCGGCCCTACTCCGGCTTTCCTGCCTCGCCCTTCCCACCCCACGCCCCCAGACAGGTGCAGCCCTCGGCTCCCCAGAGGTTCCCACTCCTCAATCCCAAGTCCCATGCATGGGCAACCTGGCGCACCAAGCCTGGGGCTGGGGTGCAGAGGGTATGGGATCAAATCTATGTTTGCCTGCACGGTGGTTCTGCCCCCCCACCCCTCACCAAGCTGAAGCCTCCTGACCATGTCGCCCAGGGCCCAGTCAGGAAGGGGCCCCCCTGGGCCCCCAAGCCCTGGGTTCTCTTGCCCTTTCACAGCCACCTTTCAGTGTGGAGCTGTGGGGTGGAGCTGTGGGGCGGAGCCTGTCCCCACCACCAGACTGTGAGCTGCCTAGGGCAGGGGTTCCCTTCCTGGCTCTACGTCGCCCAGGGCTGTTACTCAGCTGGCACCAGCGGCACAGGCACCATTGGCTGCACGCCCCCGACCAATCTGCGCCGGGTACATCCTGCACCCAGGGCCTCTTCAAGGAACCTCAGAGGGACCCTCCCTAGGGATCTTATCACAGGCCCTCCAGAAGGGCCTTGGAGCAAGTGGCTGGGGACATGATCAAACCCAGGCCTCACCGCAGCCCCACCAGCCTGGGGCAGGTGTCTTGGACACAGGCCCAAGAAAGGCACAGGCCTTACTCCCCTCAGACCTTAGCCCGCCTGCTGTTTCTAGGTGAACAGGGCCGGGGGAGCAGGCTGCATCCATCACCATCAAGCGGGCAGGGTGTGGATTTTATGTCAAAACCAGAAAATGAAGCCTTTTCAGTGTGGCTGGTTGCACGGGGGTCCCCTGAGCTCCCAGCCCAGACCCCTCCTCCCACCTGTGAATGGAATCGGGACCCCAGTGTCACAACTCCTGTCCCTGTGCCCCCCACACAGGCCCCCATTCCAGGCAGATGGCAGCCCGCAGGGCGGGAGGGCGGGCCGGGATCAGAGGAAGCACCCGGGGCAACAGGGCTGACACCGCACCCACCAATTTTGCTGGCAGACGCAGCTAAAAGCTGCCCCCAGGCACTCCATCCGATTATTTAAATCCTAGCCTCTCCGCTTGCTGTGAAGATTGGACAGGACTGGACATTTATTAGCTAACTGAATGACTGTAATAAGATAGCAAATCCAAAGGAGCAGAAAATTAAATGTTCTTGAGTTATCTTATTGAAATTTCCCTTCTACGGCTTTTATTGGAGGCGACAGCGCCAGCATCTCAAAGACGCGCATTGTAAGAGACTTCTTTGTGGGGTTACCCTGCAGAAGCTGAAGCCATCGAAACGCCAGCAGCCGGGGGCTGGCAGGCGGGGCTGCCTGTGGGCAAGGCAGGGGCCCCGCTGGGCAGCGGCCTGGGCTGGCTCTCCCCACCCCCCTTTCCTGGTTCCCGGGTCCCTGGGGGGCTCGGAACAAACACCAGTGTGCCCGGCTGATGGCTCTGCGGATGCAGGCTTTGCATTTTATTAGCAGGGTTCACTATGTTATTCATTGAATTTTGATTACTTATTATCATAAGGAGATGCACGGATTTCACAAGCGAGACAGGAAGACTGAATGGCCCCTCCGAGCGGCCGTGGGCTCCCGGCCCGGCTGCATTCCAGAAAACAAGGCCCATCCTCATGCGCAGATGCTTGTCTGCTGCGGACACAGGGAAGCCATTAGTGGCACACTGCGGGATCGAGATAGAAGGAGCCTGTCAGCTGCACAGCCCAGCCATGGGTGGGGTCCCAGGAGCACGGGCCAGGGACTGCCTGAGCCCCACTGCCGGGGCAGGCTCCCCACCACTGGGGCAGGGACTCCTGCACAGGACTCAGTGGGCCCTGCCAGCCTTCCCCACCCCAGGGCAACCTTTCTAGAAAAGTTCACCCTATCCCCATGATGGCTTTAGTAAGTGCCTTGCAGACCGCGTGGTGTTAAAAGTAATGGTAACACAATCGGTGCCCGGGTCTTAATCTGTAAAGGGACTGTGCACCCCTCCGAGGAAGAAGGATGAGGAAACTCGCTACAAGGCCTCCCAGCAGCTCCCCGGGCTCAGACTCTAAAAAGCGGAGCCTCGCCACCATTGCTGCCCCGGGGCCTCTCACCGACCAGCCCTGAGCCACCCACCCCGCACTGGGTCCTGCGGCTGAGCAGCCTGGATGGAGGAGACCCCCAATCCTGTCTCAACCAATAGGACTGAGGCCTTCCCCGTCCAATCAAAGCCATTCCATTCTGACCAATCAGAACAGTGCCTTTTGGATTTACCAAACTGTGAGGATTGAGAGCCCTCATTTGCATGTGGATGGACCAATCGGGGCTGGGCGCAGGGACTTGTCTGAGTCAGCCAGCTGCCCTGGGGCTCTGGAAGTGCACCCCCTTTGCCCTTTCCATCCAGGACTGAAGACTCCCTTCCCAGAGAAGCAGAGCCTCTGCCGGGAGCAGGGCCTCCAGGGCTGCCTCCCAGCCCCACTGCGTCACCACTGAGCTGCTCTGCATTGAATACCGTGTCTTTCTTTACTGCACCTCAAATTGGGGCTCCCATTTGTGTTGAATTGGTGGCAACAGATGGACCATCATTCCAGGTGTGTGGGAGTCACAGAGGGCGGTGGAGAGTGGGACTGAGATGGCTTGGTGTGCCCACAGTGGGCACGTCAGCCAGCCTGGGAGGGGCAGTCTTTCCTGGGCAGCAAGGCCCATGGGGTGGCACTATCACGAGGGGCAGAAAACAAGTGGCGTGACTAGGGCCCACCGTGTCTCCTTGCCCCCCAGCGAAGCAGACCTGTCTGCTCAATTACAAGACAAGACTCCACAGCTGAGAATGGGGGCTGATCTGGGCACCTGACACATGGTGTCTCCAGAGTGATGCCCTGAGTCCTGACTGTTCACACAGCAGTGTCCCCTGTCAAGCAGGGAGGGGACATCCAGATGGGTGAGGGAGGAGCAGGTGCCAGGAGAGACCTCTAGGCACCCCCATGTGCGTGCCTGCTGAGCCCCCTGTGCTGAGCCCAGTGCCGGGCCTGGGGTCAGGGTGCAGCAGATGCTCAGAGTCCAGCCCTGGTGACCTGGTCGTTCACCAGGAGAGACAGACACGCAGTCACATGTTGTCACTTGTGGTGGCTCACAGTGCAAAGGGGACCCTACACGCGGGTAGGTGCTCAGTTCCGCCCCTTTGCAGACTCCATTTCTCCCCCTGCAGGTGAGGAGCCTCCCCAGGGGAAGACACTGCAGCTGGATGGGGATGGAAAGGGACCCTACTGCAGACGGGGCCAAGCTTGTCCCGGGCAGAGGCCCCAAAGAGGGGCAAGACCTGGCGGCTCTGAGCCCACGGGGTCGGCATGGATGGA
>PVKU01014627.1:0-22079 GCA_004027475.1 Anoura caudifer | reverse complement strand
GCAGATCCGTGTCTGGTGACCCCAGGAGGGTCACAGTGTCCACTTTCCCTGGAAACCCTTACTCCCTCAGGGGAAGGCCAGAAGGCCTGGACATAAATGTTAATATTTATAAGTCTCCTCCACAGGGGAAGAACTGCTCAGAGACCTGTAGGAAATGTCTCTGTGTGGGGGGAGTGCTTTGGCTCCATCAGGGACTCGGTGGGCCTTCCAGAACATGGTGAGGGGTGAGAGGTGGTAAATCTGGGGAAGTCTCAGGACTGTCGAAATAACAAGGAATTTCCCACAAAAATGCCAATGTCAGCTTCTCAGAAGAAATGAATCAATTATTTTTCTTTATGTCCCATATCCTCATCTGACAAAGGAGATATTCGTTTACCTGTTTGTCTTCTGTCCCCACACCTTTTAGAAAGGGGGCTCCGTGAGAGCAGGGGCTGCTGTAGGCACAGCTGAGGTTTCTGTCTCCGTCACTGGGAACAACCTTGAGTCTGAGGTTCGAACAGCGTTTACAGGTGGGAAGAGCCGCACAGGAGAGTGTCCCAGGGCCTCTCACCTGGTTTCTGATCTGTATTATTTTGCACTGATTTAAATGACTTTGTGTCACAAATAAGGTCCGTCTTAACTTTTTTAGTTCATCCTCATCACCGTTCAGCCTTACACTTACGGAGTATGTGGGTCTAGTTCAGTGGTTCTCATCTGTATGGATTCTTCCCACCAGCGATGTCGGGCAGTGTCCGCAGGTGAACTTGGTTGTCAGGACTGTGGGTGACCTGTTGGTGCCTCCTGGACAGAGCCCAGGGATGTGGTCCAAAGCTGAAATTCCTTCTGCAGACCAAAGTCTTCCTCTGTGAGTTTAAACAAGATAGGATGTGACAATCTCTATGATAATAAAGCAGCAGCTTCTTAATAGCTGATGAGAACAAATCTGTATGTTTAACGTGGGCAAATGGGGCAGATGGGGAAGGTGAGCCTTCCTGGCAAGTCTGCACCCTGGGGAGAAGGCAGGGAGGAGTGGGTGGGCAGGGGGAGGGGGAGGGTTTGATTGGAGCAGCATCTCCCCAGCGTGGACAGGAGGGTAGTTCATGTGCAAAGGGGTTGTGCCTGGTACCTCCAGGGATTGCACAGAGGCCTTGGGCCCCTAGCTTCTAGGCAGACTGGCCAGCAGCCCCCATGGTGACCACCACTTCACCGATGGCTGGGGCAGGAGCCTGGGAGTGCTCACTTCACAGGAGTGAGAAAGGCCGAGGCAGCTGAGGTCTGAGCTGGGGTCGGGGTGACGGGGACACAGGCCACTTCTGGATGTGGTGCCCTTGGGGTGGGCAAAGGTGGGGACTGAGGTGTTGGGAGAACTGGGAGGGCAGGGCTAGGGGTGCTGCAGCTGTGACTGGGTGGGATGACAAGGGGTCCCCAGTCTTCTGTTGGGGCCTCAAGTAGATTCCATATGGGAAGGGCACAGTGTCCACAGGAAGTGCAGAGCTGGATACTCGGCAGCTGAGACCCCGTGATTCCAAACTCCTCTGCTTGGTGGGCTCTGCAGGGAAGGACTGCGTTCTGGGAGCCTGGCAGCTCTGTTAGTGGGAGCTGGTGGAGGTGGCCCGTGGTGGCCTATGACCTATGGCCTATGTCCTATGTCCTATGGCCCAGGGCAGTGAGATGAGGGCCCAACAGGGTGAAAGCAGCTGGGACCTGAGTGTCTAGATGTTCCTGGAGGGGACCCAGCAGGTGGCTGTCTTCAGTGGAAAATGGGCATCACCTCCATGTCCCCTGCTGTAGACTCAGGTCAGGCCTGAGCTCTGGAGTGGAGTCCTCACCCAGCTGAGGATCTTGGCCCTGGGCTGGTGTGTCCAGGCCCCAGGTGGTCAGCAGATGTGGACAGCAGGTGTCAGGTTGTGTATCCTCCTCCCAGACAGTAGTCAAGGCTTCTGCTCAGAGGCCACCTGGGATCAAGGAAGGGACCCCCACTTCTCATCTGGGGCTTCATGGGAATGGCCTCCACCCTGCCCCCACCTGCCCTCACTGTGGGACTCTGGAAGCAGAGGGGTCCTCCTCAAACCTTGGGCCCCCTTTCTCATTGCCTGAGGGCTCAGTGTGGTCTCCCTGGCACTGAGGTCGGGGTGCTGCTCCAATGGTGGGGGCCTACAGATCTGGGTATGTGCTCTGACTGTATGGAGGGTCCCTTGCACTCAGAGGAGCGATCCTGATGTCCCGGTTCCACACTCCTTTCTGAGTGTGGAGCAGACCCAACTCTCTGCCTCATGTGACCCTCCCGGCATCGGCATCAGAGAGAGGGGCTGGTGATAGAACTGGATCCATGTGTGGGAAAGTGTCTCCAGGCCTTGGTGACCACCACTGCTGGCAGCTGCAGAGCTAGTACCACAGTATCTTGGCAGTGGTTTTGGGACTGGTGGGACAAGCATCCCAGTGGATTTGGTACAGAGCTTGGGCACAGCTCAGGCTCAGGAGGGCACAAGCCCTGCCCCCTGCTGTTGCCCTGGAGGAGCAGGCAGTGTTGTTGGTGACTTGGAGAGGGATTTGGCTTCCAGAAGGTCCCCAAGTGCTTGGATGTCCCTAGAGTGATGTGTGCAAGGTTCCAGTGTTGGTTGGCATTGCACAGGTAGGATGGTGCTTAGGTCACACCAGGCTGTGCCCTGGCAGATGCAGTGACAGCAGGGCGCAGGGCATCCCAATAGCAGGGTCTCAGGTGGTTGTCTCTGGGGGAGGGGTTAAGAGCTGTCTCTAGTCTTGTGTTTGATATTTTAAGTATATTTTATTTTTTCTTTCTTAAGTATATTTTATAGATTATGCTATTACAGTTGTCCCAATTATTTTCTCCCCTTTATTCCCCCTCTGCCCTGCACCCCACCTCCAGCATTCACTCCCCCTTAGTTCATGTCCATGGGTCATACCTATAAGTTCTTTTGCTTCTGTTTCCTATGCTCTTAACCCCCACCCTGTCTATTTTTGTATTTATTATTTGTGCTTCTTATTCCCTGTAACTTTCCCCCCATGCTCCCTCCTCTCCCTCCACTCCACATGACCTCCATTCCTATGATTCTGTTACTGTTCTATTGTTTGCTTAGTTTTTTTTTTTTTTTTTAGCTTCGGTTGTTGATAGTTATGAGTTTGTTGTCATTTTTTTACTGTTCATATTTTTGATCGTCTTCTTTTTCTTAGGTAAGTCCCTTTAACATTTCATAGAATAAGGGCTTGGTGACGATGAAATCCTTTATTTTTTTATTTTTTAAATTTTTATTTATTTATTTAGAGGGGAAGGGAAGTAGAAAGAGGGAGAGAAGGCATGTGCCCTGACTGGGGAATCAAACTGGCAACCCTTCAGTTTGCAGGCCCAGGCTCAATCCACTGAGCTACACCACCCAGGACCTAAATCCTTTAACTTGACCTTATCTGGGAAGCACTTTATCTGCTCTTCCATTCTAAATGACAGCTTTGCTGGATAGAGTAATCTTGGATGTAGGTCCTTGCCTTTCATGACTTTGAATACTACTTTCCCGCCCCTTTATGCCTGCAAGGTTTCTTTTGAGAAATCAGCTGATAGTCTAATGGGAACTCTTTTGTGGGTAACTGTCTTCTTTTCTCTTGCTACTTTTAAGATTTTCTCCTTATATTTAATCTTGGATAACATAATTATGATGTACCTTGGTGTGTTCCTCCTTGGGTCAAATTTCTTTGGGACTCTCTGGGCTTCCTGGAAGTATAATTACTTTGCCAGGTTGGGGAGGTTCTCCTTCATTATTTTTTCAAATAAGTTTTCAATATGTTGTTCTTCCTCTTCTCCCTCTGGCACCCCTATGATTCAGATGTTGGAATGCTTAAAGTTGCACCAGAGGTTCCTAAGTGTCTCTTCATTTTTTTTTTTTAATTCTTGTTTCTTCATTCTGTTCTAGTTGGATGTTTATTTCTTCATTTTGTTCCAAATCATTGATTTGAGTCACAGTTTCCTTCCCTACACTGTAGGTTCCCTATATATTTTGCTTTATTTCACTTTGAGTAGCCTTCATTTCTTCCTTCATTTTGTGACTGAGCTCAGTCAATTCTGTGAGCATCCTGATTACCAATGTTTTGAACTCTGCATCAGATAGGTTGGCTCTCTCCTTGTCTCATAGTTCTTTTTCTGGAGTTTTGATCATTTCTTTCATTTGGGCCATATTTTTTGGTCTTGGTGCACTTGTTATGTTGTAACAGGGCAGAGCCTTAGGTCTTTGCCAAAGCAGGGCAACTCATGTTGCTGCATTGTGGCACTGTCTGTGTGTGTGGGGGGGGGGTCAGAGAGGGAAGAATGACCCTCAGTTGCTCCACTCTAGCCCTACTTTCCAGTGAACTCTCCTGTGAGACTGAGAGTTTCTTCCACCTCCACAACCCCTGCAGTATTTTACAGCTAGAGGTTTTGAGTCTTCAGTTTCCCATTCAGCCAGCCCTGCCTTGCCAGGATGGTACACCGCCTTGCTGCATGTCCTCTCTGCCTGGCTACCCATCTATGCCTATCTTACCAGTTTGGATGAATGTTTCTTTAATTCCTTGTCAGAGTTCCATGCAGTTTGATATTCTGGCAGTTCTGGCTGCTTATTGTCTTAAAATTGGTTGTTATCCTTCTTTTGGTTGTGCAAGGAAGTGAAGTCCATCTTGGCCAGCCCACTGATATATTTTTAAAAAATTTTATTTATTTATTTTTAGAGAAGGGAAGGGAAGGAGAGAGGGAGAGAAACATCAATGTGTGGTTGCCTCTTGAGCTTTCCCTACTGGGGACCTGGCCTGCAACCCAAGCGTGTGCCCTGACTGGGAATCAAATAGGCGACCCTTTGGTTTGCAGGCCGGTGCTCAATCCACTGAGCCACACCAGCCAGGGCTTGTATTTGATATTTAAAGGGAGAAAGGATCACTTCTATCTGGTCCCAACAATTACAGCCAGCTGCTTCAGGATGGTGGGAAGACACCCTGACTGGAAGGCATTCCCTTTCTACAGTACATAGTAAAAGTGTAAGTAAAGCACTGGAATGCTCTCTTAAGGACAAAGAAATAACTTAGTTTTACCACTAATTGTCACATATATACTTCTAGTTCATTATTAATGTCACTTTTTTTTTTTTTTTGCAATTTAGCTCTTAAGGAAATGGCAAAAGTGGCCTACAATTCATGTTTTAGTTCAGGGATGTTGATTTTATGTACACTCTCCTATGATTTTAATTTTTCTTAAGTTCATAGAAATCATCTTCTGTGAACACTAATGCAGTTTCTCTCTGTGCATTTCTGTCACTCATCCCTGTACACAGAGAGTCACATGTCCCCCCAGAGCTGGGAAACATCTGACTACAGTAAAAATGAAGGTGTCCAAACGCTGCAGGTAATGATGATGGCACCTAAGATGCAGGTCTGTGCAGGGTGATGAGGGAGGTTCTCTCGGGGCCTGAGGAAGCAGGTGGTGTCTGGGCTTTGCCATCAAGTCCAGATCGGGACCCAGGACATGGGAGTGTGAGGCCTGCCTGACCCCACCTCTCAAGACACCATTGCTGGGCTGTCTGTGGGGACTCCGTCTCCCCTCCCCCTCCCTGCAGTGCAGGAAAGGGACCCAGAGCCCCTTCATGGAGAGTTGACCCTAAATGAGCACAGATGGGGCAGCACAGGTGTACGTGAGGAGACCTTCATTTCTGGGGGTGGGGGCTGGGAGGTGATGGGCAACGGGAGGCCCACAGCCGGCTGAGCTGCTGCAGCTGAGTCAGGGCCCCTGAGCATTTCCTCTGGAGAATCCAGCCTTTCCCTGTAAACATTCAAGAACTTCCCATCTTAGTGCTTTTGGCTGAGGCCCCTCAGTCCTGTTCCCAATTCAGTCCCACATCAACTCTCTGTTCCCCTTTGCCCTTGGGCAACTCTGACTCCCCAGTTGCCCAGGACCCCCAGGTCTGCAGAGTGGTCACTGCTGCCCCCAACCCCACCATTGTGGAGGCCCAGCCCTGCCTTCCTGGTCAGTGGTGGGAACAGACTCTCAGGCTCCAGGTCCTGATAACAAGTCACCTGCCAGGAGGTGGCAGCAGCTGAGCAAAGGAGAGATGCAGGGACAACTGTTACCACCCTGTGAGTCTGCAAGTGGACCTGTTGGGGAGGAACCCAGGAAATGACTGAACTTTTTGCTAATTTAGATGTTAGTAGTGCAATGGTGTATGCCTTGAGAATTTAATAGAGAATTTATGGACATTTTCTTATTTTGGATGACAGGCTTTTGAGTTTGGAATTACAGGTTTCCTTGGGTGTCATGGTCAACGTCAATTCCATCCACTTGGGGCACAGACTGCAAATTCTGCCCCCTGCCGCAGGGCGGGTGCCAGGGCCGCTCTGTATTCCCAGGGCAGCAGAGAGATGTGTTCTCTGGTGGGAGTACTGCTCCTTCCTGGACAGCAGTGCCCAGCAACCTGGTACCCTTCCCCTCCATGCGGCCCTGCCCCTCCCAGCCCAATCTTAGCCCTTATACCAGATTCTGAGCCAACTGCCCCCCAGGTCATTGTGTGGGCCATTCACTCCTGTCGCTCTGTTCCTGATGCCTGCCTGGTGCTGTCCGCATGACCATGAGGTTCCCTGAGGGGTGTGTGTGTGTGTGTGTGTGTGTGTGTGTGTGTGTGTGTGTGTTTATTCACATGAGCCCTCTACACATGTGAAAACTCAAGGTAAGGGAATTTGGGAGCCATTTAATGAGTATCTATTTTAAATGCAAGGATTCATGATCAGGTGTCCTACAGCTAGTTAACAAAGTTCATGTTATAGGAGGAATCACTCTTCTTAACCAGCCTGCCTTCCTTCCCTTCCTCCCTTCCTTCCATCTCGACTGCCCCCCCCCCTTTTTGCCTGCCCCTGACAGCTCTTCCCACTACAGGGCAGCACATCCCCTGCCTTGTTTATATCAGGCTTGGCTGTAAGAACGCAGAGTCCAGGGATCTCCCTATCAAAAGGCACCTCAGGTAATTCTCAAAAACACTGAGAATTTGAGAAGCATTTTCCTAAATAGTGTATTTTAAGGTTGCATCAGTAGGACCGATGTTGCCATATTTGGGGCAGGAGCACAAGGAGATAATCAATTGGGACTCCCATGATTCTTGCATGGACAACCAGGTGGATGGAAAGACCTTTAACAGAATGAGATAAATGCAGAGTGAGCCTGCATGAAGACCCAAGTTGAACTTTTAAATTGTGTGTGCAGTTAAGATGGTGGAAAGTGAATGGTTTCCTCGAGGGAGCATGGTCCCAGCTTAGAAGCCAGAGGGGAGTGGTGGGTGCAGTATATTCAAGCTGATGACTCTTACATGTTGGCCTGAGCCTTGAGGTCTTCAGACACACAATACAAGATGTAGGTGAATTTGATGGGCAGTGGGACAGCTAACAGACCTCAAACAGCTCCTTCCTGGGCTGCAGCCTGTCGTGCTGTTTCTGCGACACCCTGCTGGTGGCAGCACGGTCCTGTGTGTGACAGCTTAAGAGTCAGAGGGACCTGGTCAGGTCAGTACTAACTACTTGCTTCCCTCTATCTTCCTTGTTTTCGGTGTTATATTGTGATTAATTGCATGTCTGTACTTTACTGGCCCAAGTAGAATGAAAATAATTCAAACTGCATTTTGTCCTTGCTATCTCTTGTTTCTTGTTCTCATGCAACTTGAATATGTTAAAAAAAAACAAAACAAAACAACCCAAATATATCACCATTGTACTGGCAGAAGCATACACCCTTTTGCTAACAAGACTTATTCTTCCTTTGACCTCGGACACTGTTTCTCCCTGCACAGCCGTGAACAATAATGGGGACTGATGAAACGTGGACTGGGGACTGATGAAACATGCCTCACGACTGTGCGCCTCACGCCACGCATGCCTCCATCTCATGAAGCTGGCGGCCATCCATCACCCCTTGGAGCCCTGTGACTGGCCATGCCCTGGGGAGCTCTCAGCCTCACTCTGGAGGTCCTGTGCTGCCTGAAAAATGACAGGAATGTTGGTTTTGTAAGAGTTGCTGTGGCCTAAGGAACATCATCAGTTTTCTTCTGGTGACCAACATCCCAGAAAAACTTGTTTGGTTACATTTCTAAAACATTAGGCCTACGGGGTATCTACTGATTTATCCTTATCTGAGATCACAGGTTTAAAAAATTCTTCCAGATGCATATAATTTAGTTTAGGTTTTTGAAGCATCTTTGGCTTGTGTAATGACAGGCTTTTATAGAGAATGACAAAAAAGTCTGGAAATATTATTTGGAAAAAAGGTCATTTTGCTCATGAACTATCAGTTGCCTTATTTCTGACTGTGACTCTCCGTTAGCTGGTGTGAAGCACACTTTAAAAGTTTGAATTTTACTGCATATTTAACACCATATGAGTTTATCAAGTCTCCTGTTTCTGTCACCACTGGTGAATATGGGTAGAGTTTGTTGTGTTGTACTTCTCTGCCTGGGACTCTCATATTTTACTAAAGTAGTTGTTGCTCCTACAGTTTCTTGCACCCCTTGCTGTCATTGACTCTGTGCCCACCAATTTATTGCCTAGTAATTCCAGCCATCAGAACTCCCAGGGCCTCCCCAGCAGGCCACAGGCTCTGAAAAGCCTCCATCCTGGGCCCTGAGTGTCCCTGCACACACTTGTTAGGTGCCCGAGAATGCAAGGTCCTAACTGTCTTTCCCCGGCACATCTCAGGCTTGTGTTTGCAGTGAGCAGCATTGAGGGGTGAGGTGGTGTCTTCCTCTGGGACAAGGAGCAGGTTTTTTACTGTTTCCTACGCAGCAGCGGGTACCCCACTCTCTGTGTTCCTCTGCTGCAGTGTAGATTCACTGCGTGGGGAGCATGTCCTGGGGCCCCTCTGCTTTGCTGTGGAACTAGGAAAGAGGCAAGGGGACCAAATACAGAAGGTGGTCATACTTCTGAAGAGCCAAGGGGAATAAGGTCCTTTGTCTCTGACCCTGGAATCTTGTCTTCTGCCAGCAAGTACCTGTAGGACAGTAACAGGTGAACTTATTAGCTTATAAATAAGGTGAAATAAAATCCCAGATCCAACAACAGCCACAAACACCATCTGGTTGTGACAAACTATAGCCTTCTATCCAGTTCAGCTGTGTTATTACATATTGTGTTGAGAAAAAGCAGATGATTCCATTGCGTTAATGGCGCTAGGGCTGCTTCTGGTATGTTGCATGTCTGATGAGGGAATCACTAAGGAAACATGACTTCTACCTTAGGAGCTGTGCTGATTGGGCTTAACCAACCAAGAGAATCCTGTTAGTCAGTGTTTCAGGGGCAGGAGGTAGTGATCATACCTGCTCTGTAGCATTACACTTATACGTCATGACCTGCGTGGTTGTGCTGAGGACTTTTAGTCTGTAAAATGTTCCATCCCCATTCCCAACTTCACATTAGAAAACCTCCTTCAAATTTTGACCTCTTCCAGGTAAGATCACTTTTTTCCTGGCCCCTAGGGTTGCTCTTTACCTTTTGCTTTGGAAATGGTTTTCCCTATTGTTTTTCTTGTCTGCAATTCAGCTTTGTAAGCTGAAATTTTTTAATTTTCTAAATTACTGGTACCATTCTCTTTAAGATTGACCATGATGGACTGAACTACATCTCCAAAACTTAGGTTGAAGCCCTAATGCAAGTGTCTCAGAATGTGACTGTATCTGGAGATAAGGTGTTTAAAGGGGTAATTAGGGGTGGGCCTGGATCCAGTCTGACTGGCTTCCTTCTAAGCAGGGGAGACTAGGACACCAAGGACAATCAAGTGAAGACACAGTGAGGAAGTATTGCAGCTGGAAGCCATGGAGAAGGGCCTCTGAAGAAACCAAACCTGTGGGCAACTTCATCTCAGACTTCTAGCCTCCAGAATTGTGAGAAAATAATTTCATTTGGTATTTTGTCAGGGCAGCCCTAGCAAACAAATATATTCACTACAAGGCTCTTACAGTAAGAACCTGAAGTAGATACTCCATTCTTACTACTCTTAAAAATAAAGCAAATTCAATAATGATGTCATTACTGTGATTGCCTGTTTTAATATTTCAGACTGGGGCCACACAAACACTCATAAAGCAATCATGTGGGTTAGGTCTTTGGCTGGTCTTTGGCTTTTTCGTTGTTCCTTCTCATGGTTGAGCAAAGAAATGGCGGTTTCTGAGTCCTAATTCACAGAGTGAGAACTAAAGAATACGAGGCTTGCTCCATCCTGTGGCTTTGACCCTGCCATTTTGACGATGGGAAACTTTAGCCTTTACCACTTAAATGGTGAGACTGTGTGATTTTAGGCATGTCCCTTAGTCACCTTATGCCCCCAGTTTCCTCAGATATAAAATGGGGCTGATAGCACCTACACCATAGGTTGTGGCAAAGATTAAATGAGCTAATGTATGTATTTAGAACGGAGCCTGGCTCAGATGATATGACATATGTTCAGAGACAGCTGTGTATGATGTAAGTTCGTTCTTTCTTTCTTTCTTTCTTTCTTTCTTTCTTTCTTTCTTTCTTTCTTTCTTTCTTTCTTTCTAAAAGATTTTATTCATTTTAGTTTTAGAGAGAGGGGAAGGGAAGGAGAAAGAGAAGGAAACATCAATGTGTGGTTGCCCCTCGCGCGCCCCCTACTGTGGATGTGACCTGCAACCCAGGCATGTGTGACTGGGAATCGAACCAGTGCTCTTTTGGTTTGCAGGGTGGTGCTCAATCCATTGAGCCACACCAGCCAGGGCTGATGTAAGTACTTTAAAGCTATGTGAACAAGTTGGTGTATTCTAAGAGCAACTGGGACCCACTGAAAGATCTTATGCTGAAGTGAGGCAGTACCTAAAATTTTAAAGATAGCTCTCACCACTTGTGGAGACAGGATTTGGGTGGACCGGAAGTAAAGATGAGAGATGATGGTGGCTCAGACTAGCCTTCTGGCAACAGAGGTAGGCAGAAAGAGTGGACCAAAGACTGACAGCTCTCCTTCAGGTAGAACTGATAGGACTTGTTCACTGATTGGACGTGGGAGAAGTTGAGGGGAAAAGGAGAAATCACAGATCACTCCTAAGCTTTTGGTTTGATCAATGGTGTGTGTGTGTGTGTGTGGGTGTGTGTGTGTGTGTGTAAAGATAATGGTACCAATTTATGATATGGAGAACGCTAGAAAAACATTGGGGGAACAAAAAACCCCAAGAACCTCATTTTAGATATAAAACATTGAGATGCCTAGACAAAGGAACTATTTTAGACACTTGTTCCATAGAACACTTACTCAGCCCATAATGATGGGCTAATTTCTTTTCATCTCTCTAACTGGTTATTTTCCCAGTCTTTTGTTTCACTCTTAAAACCTGATACAACAGATTTATTTATAATTTGTCTTGGTTCCCAGAAGCCTGGCATTATTAATTTTTATTTTATCTTTTAAAGACTTTATTTATTTATTTTTAGAGAGAGGGGAAGGGAGGGAGAAAGAGAGGGAGAGAAACATCAATGTGTGAGAGAAATGTCAATTGGTTGCCCCTTGCACGTCACAACCTGGGGACCTTGCCTGCAGCCCAGGCTTGTGCCTTGACTGGGAACTGAAGTGGTGACCTTTCGGTTTTCACAGGCTGGTGCTCAATCCACTGAGCCACACCAGCCGGGGCTGGCCTTTTTTAAAATTTAAATTTTATTTTTCAATTACAGTAACATTGAATATCATTTTGTATTAGTTTCAGGCGCACAACATAGTAGTTAGACAATCATATACTTTACAAAGTGGTCTTCCAATTTTCAAGTACCTAGTGGGCATCATACATAGCTATACAACATTATTGACTATTTTCCCTAAGTTGTATTTTATTTATATTTATTTATTTATTTATTTATTTATTTATTTATTTATTTATAAAATCCTTACCTGAGGACATGCTTATTGATTTTAGAGATAGAGGAGGGAAGAGAAAGAGAGGGAGGGAGGGAGGGAGAGAGAGATGTGAAAGAGAAACTTTGATGGGTTACCTACCGTAGGCACCCTGACTGGGGATCAAACCCACAGCTGAGGTATATGCCCTGCCTGAGGATTGAACCTGCATGCAGCCTTTTGTTGTACAGGACTGCGCTCCAACCAACTGAGCCAACTGGCCCGGGCCCTATGTGTACTTTACATCCTTGTAACTATTTTGTTACTACCAATTTGTGTTTCTTAATCCTTTCACCTTTTTTATCCCCCCAACCACCCCCACCTCTGGCAACCATCAGTCTGATCTATGTGTCTATAAGTCTGTCTCTACTTCCTTTATTCACTTACTTTACTCTCTAGATTTCACATATACAGTAAGTGAAATCATATGGTATTAGTCTTTCTCTGACTGACTTATTTCACTGAGTACAATACCCTCTATGTCCATCCAATCTGCCGCAAATGAAAAGATTTCATTTTTTATGACCTAATAACCTCCCATTGTGTATATGTGTCACATATTCTTTGTCCACTTGTCTATTGATGGGCACTTGGGTTGATTCCATAGCTTGGCTATTGTAAATAATGCTGAAATGAACATAGGGTATGTATATTCTTTCAAATTACTGTTTTGGGTTTCTTCGGATGTATACCCAGAAGTGGCATCACTGGGTCATAAGGCAGTTTCATTCTTAATTTTTTGAGGACCTTCTATACTGTTTTCCATAGTGGTTGCATCAATCTGCATTCCAACATTAAGTGCCTAAAGGTTCCCTTTTCTCCACATGCTCACCAACACTTGTGTGTTGATTTATTGATAATATCCATTGTGACAGGTTGATTGGGTAATTTTAATTTTTATTTCTCTGATGATTATTGACATTGAGCATATTTTCATATGCCTATTGGCCATCTGTATGTTCTCTTTGGAGAACTGTCTATTCAGGACTTCTGCCCACTTTTATAATTGGACTGTTTATTCATTTTTGGTGTTGAGTTGCATGAGTCCTTTATAAATTTTGGATGTTGACCCTTTATCACATGTATCATTGGTAAATATCTTCCCCAATTCAACAAAGTGTCTTTTTATTTTATTGATCTTTTTCTTTGCTGTGCAAAAACTTTTTAGTTTGGTGCAGTCCCATTTGTTTATTTTTTCTTTTGTTTCCCTTGCCCAAGGAGATACGTCAGGAAAAATACTGCTAGGAAAAATATTGCTAAGTAAAATATCAGAGAATTTACTGCCTATATTTTCTTCTAGGAGTTTTATGGTTTTGACTCTTACATTTAAGTTTTTAATCCATTTTGATTTTTTTTTGTTTATGGTGAAAGAAGGTGGTCTAGTTTCATTTTTTTGCATGTTATCTGTCCAATTTCCCCAACACCATTTATTTTATAGGCTATCTTTACATCATTGTATGTTCTTGCCTCCTTTGTTATACATTAATTGACCATAAAGGAGTGGGTTTATTTCTGGGCTCTATATTCTATTCCTTTGACCTGTGTGCCTATTTTCATGCCAGTACCATGCTATTTTGATTACTATAGCCTTATAATATAGTTGGATAGCAGGTAGCATGATACCACTAACTTTGTTCTTTTCTTCTCAATTTTGCTGTGGCTCTTGAGGGTCTTTTGTAATTCTATATAAATTTTTAGATTATTTATTCAGGTTCTGTGATAAATGGCATTGGTATTTTGATAGGAATTGCATTGAATCTATACATTGCTTTGGGTAGTATGGACATTTTAATGATGTTAATTCTTCCTATCCATAAACATGATATATTCTTCCATTTACTTGTATCTTCTTCAACTTCTTTCTTTAGTGTCATAATTTATCAAGTATACATCTTCTACTTCCTTGTTTAAATGTATTTCTAGGTATTTTTTGAGGCAATTGTATGGGATTGTTTTCTTGTTTTCCCTGTCTGGTAATTCATTATCGGTATATAAAAGTGCAACTGAACCCTGGCTGGTGAAGCTTGGTGGACTGAGCATGGGCCTGCAAACCAAAGGGTTGCTGGTTCAATTCCCAGTCAGGACATGTGCCTGGGTTGTGAGCTGGGTCCCTGGTAGGGGAAGCGTGAGAGGCAACAACACATCGATGTTTCTCGCTTTCTCTTTCTCCTTCCATTCCCCTCTCTCTAAAAATAAATAAATAAAATCTTTAAATCTAAATCTAAAATTAGATTTAGATTTAAATCTTACTTGAAATCTAAAAAGTAAAAAATAATTTTAAATGCAACTGATTTCTGGCAATGATCAAAATGCTTTCTGTATTCATGATTCTGTCTCTGTTCTTCTTGTTTGCTTAGTTTGTTTTTTAGATTCAGTTGTTGATAGATATGTATTTATTGCCATTTTATTATTCATAGTTTTGGTCTTCTTTTTGTTAAATAAGTTTCTTTAACATTTCATAAAATAATGGTTTGGTGATGATGAACTTTTTAATTTTTTTCTTGTCTGGGAAGCTATTTATCTGCAGTTTGATTCTAAATGATATCTTTGCTGGGTAGAGCAATCTTGTCTGTGGGCCCCTGCTTTTCGTGACTGAATATTTCGTGCCAATCCCTTCTATTCTGCAAAGTTGAGAAATCAGCTGAAAGTCTTATGGGAACTCTGCTGTAGGTAACTAACTGCTTTTCTCTTGCTGCTTCTAAGATTCTCTCTTTATCTTTAACCTTTGGCATTTCAGTTCTGATGAGTCTTGGAGTGGGCCTCTTTGCATCCACCATAATTGGAACTCTCTGTGCTTCCTAGACTTGCATATCTATTTTCTTCACCAAATTAGGGAAATTTTCTTTCATTTTTTTTTTCAAATAGATTTCCAGTTTCTTGCTCTTTCTCTTCTGCTTCTGGCATCCCTATGATGTGAATGTTGGACCTCTTAAAATTTTCTTGGAGGCTGCTTACACTACGACAGATGGGAGATAGGAGGGGGAGAATGGGTGAAGAGGTGAGGAGATTAAGAAGTACAAATAGGTAGTTACAGAATAGCCATGGGGATGTCAAGTACAGTATAGGAAATGGAGCAGCCAAAGAACTTATACACATGACCCATGGACATGAACAATAGTGGGGATGGCCTGAGGGAGTGGGGGTGTTGAGTGGAGGGGGGCGAAGGGGGAAAAATGGGACAACTGTAATAGCATAATCAATAACGTAATTGTAAAAAATGTAACCAATTTCTGAAAACTTACTTTGTATCCTGCTACTCTATTGAATTCAGTTATTAGTTCTAGCAGAGGGTTTTTTTTTTATTTTTGTGGAATCTTTAGGATTCTCTTTCTAGAGTATCATGTCATCTGCGGATGATGACAGTTTTACTTTTTCCTTTCCAATTTGGATGCCTTTTATTTCTTCTTGTTGTTTGATTGCTGTTGCTAGGACTTCCAACACTATGTTAAATAAGAGTGTGGAAGTGGACATCCCTATTCAGTTCCTGATCTTAGGAAAATACTTTTAGTTTTGTCCTGTTGAGTATGATGTTAGCTGCGGGTTTGTCATATATAATCTTTACTATTATTTAAGTGTGTTTCCACTATTCCCATCTTGCTGAGAGTTTTTATTAGTGGGTGCTGAATTTTTTCAAATGCTTTTTCTGCATCTATTGATATGCTAATGTAGTTTTTGTTCTTCATTTTGTTTATGTGGTGTACCATATTTAGTAATTTGTGGATATTATACCAACCTTGCATCTCAGAAATAAATTTCACTTGACTGGGATATATGATCTTTTTCATATATTGCTGGATTCACTTTGCTATTTTGTTGAGTATTTTTAGTATCTATGTTCGTCAGGCATACTGGCCTATAATTTTCTTTCTTTGTAGTGTTTTTATCTGGTTTTGAGATTAGGATAATGCTGGCCTTGTAGAAATAGTTTGGGAGTCTTTCCTCCTGTTGAATTTTTTGGAACAGTTTGAGAAGGATGGATGTGAGCCCTTCTTTGAATGTTTTGTAAAATTCACCTCTGCAGTCATGTGGTTCAGGACTTTTGTTTGCTGCGAGTTTTTTGAGCACTGCTTCAGTTTCATTGGTTATAATTGGTCTGCTCAAATTATCTGCTTCTTATTAATTCAATCTTGGAAGATTGTATTGTTTCTAAGAATTTATCCATTTCTTCTAGATTGTTCAAATTTGTTGGCATATAGTTGTTACTAACATTTTTATAATTATTTACATTTCTGTGGTGTCAATTGTTACTTCTCATTTTTACTTCTGATTTTATTTTTTGGAGGGCATGTCTCTTTTTTTGTTCTGAATCTGGTTAAAGGTTTTTCATTATCGTTTATTTTTTCAAAGAACCAGCACTTGGTTTTATTGATATATTTTCTTAAAGACTCTATTTTGTTTATTTCCTCTCTCATCTTAATTATTTCCTTTATTGTACTCATTTGGGGCTTTGTTTGTTGTTCTTTTTCTAGTCCCCATAGGTGTAAGTTAAGATTGTTTATTTGAGATTTTTCTTGTCTCTTGAGGTACATCTGAATTGCTATGAATTTCTCTCTTAGGACTGCTTTTGCTGTGCCCCATAGATTTTGGGTCATTTTGTTTTCATTTTCTTTTGTCTCAAGTTATCTTTTGATTTCTTTCTTGATCCCATTGTGAACCCATTCATTGTCAGTGACATGTGATTTATCTTCCATGTTCTTGTGTGTTTTTCAGTTTTCTTCTTGCAACTGTTTTTTTAAAGTTATTATTTAGTTTTTAGAGAGGGGGGAGGGAGGAAGAGAAATATTGACATGTGAGAGAGAAACATTGATTGGTTGCCTCTCATATGTCCCTAAACGGGGACTTGGCCCACAGCCTGGCATGGGCCCTGACTGTGAATTGAACTGGTGACATTTGGGTTCTCAGGCCAGCGCTCAGCTCACTGAACCACACCTGCCAGGGCATAGTTGACTTTTAATTTCATACCATTGTGGTCAAAAAACATGCCTGATAAAACTTCAGTCTTCTCAGGTTATTGGGACTTGTTTTGTGGCCCAACTTATGGTCTATCCTGGAAAGTGTCCTAGGTGCACTCAGAAAGAATGTATATTCTGCTGATTTGGGGTAAAGTGCTCCAAAAATAGAAATTAATTCTACCTGATCTAGTGTATCACTTAAAGCCAATGTTTCCTTGTTGATTTTCTGCCAGAAACCTGGCCTTTAACAGCACCAGCAAAGACAGCATTTTGCAGTGAAAATAACCTTTCTGAAATCAGACAAACTGCCAATCTTCTTGATCCTTACATTCTAATGCCTTTCTTAGGGCTCTATAACTGAAAGTGGCCCTGTGCAGAAGAGGACCCAGCCTGACACTTGGTACTAAAGAGGTGCTGAGCTAAGATTGGTTCCCCTTCTGTTCCCTTAAGCTGAAGCTGTCCAAAAGTAGAATTAGATCGCTGTTCATTAGTTTCTCTTAACTCTTCACCTCTACCACCATCAATGTCCCTGTCCGCAGTGACTATAGTGTATAACTCATATGTCCTCTCCTGGGTGTGCAGAGCACTTCTGGGGGTACCCACGGTGAATTCAAGTGTGTTGTCTGCCAGCCCCAGCAATCATCCACTGCTCCACTCAGGTGAGATTCTGCTCTGCCCACCTGTCTCTGACCCCACGGACCACACCCATTTCCAATGCTAGGCTTTAGTTCATGCTGCTCCTATAACCAGAAATGTTCTCATTTTTCTGGAGGGCTCAAATTCTAAATATTCACCAGACTAACTTCATATACCATAATCAGTTTTCATATGCTTGGGATACAAACCCAAATAACAGTCTCTGATCTCCAGGAAGTTAGGATCTACTCAAGAGAAACAGACACACTGTAAATAAATAATTTGGAGAGCTGTGGGTTTTACAGACTCAGGCTAGAACACAGCTAGCTTAGAGTCTCTGCTCTCCCCATCACTTGCTGTGAGCCCTTTGTCAAATTAGCCCGTTGCCCTGACCAGTTTGGCTCATTTGGTTGGGTGTTGTCCTGCAAAGCGGAAGATTCCTGGTTCCATCGCCAGTCAAGGCACATGCCTGGGTTGCGAGTTCAGTGCCAGGTCAGCATGTATATGAGGTAACCAACTGATATTTCTCTCTCACACTGATGTTTCTCTCACTCCCTTCCCCTTCTCTAAGATAAATAAATACATAAATAAATGAATAAATAAATTTTTTTTTTGGTTACTATTTAATTAAAAAAAAAAAAAAAAAAAAAGGCCTGGCTGGTGTGGCTCAGTGGATTGAGTGCTGGCCTGTGAACCAAAAGGTCGCTGGTTCAATTCCCAGTCAGGGCACATGCCTGGGTTGTGGGCCAGGTTCCCAGTTGGATACGCTCAAGAGGCCACCATACATTGATGTTTCTCTCCCTCCCTTTCTCCCTTCTTTCCTTCTCTATAAAACTAACTAACTAGCTAACTAAATAAATCTTTAAAAAAGTTAGCCTCTCATCCTGAAAATGGAAATATTAATAGTATCTAACTCAAAGGGTTATTGTAAAAACTAAATAAGGAACTGTGTGTAAAGGGCTTAGTACAGTGTCTAGAACACATGAAAACATGTGAGTACTCAAAAAACAGGGGCCAAAAGCCTGTGTGTAGCATGAAGGGGGTCAGTACATCCAGGGGCACTTTTTAAAAAGGATTTTATTCATTTATTTTTAGAGGTAGGGGAAAGGAGGGAGAAAGAGAGGAAAAGAAACTGATTGGTTTCCTCTCACACACCTTCAACTGTAGACCTGCCCACAACCCAGGCACTTGCCCTGACCGGGAATTGAACTGGTGACCTTTTGGTCCACAGGCCAGCACTCATTCCATCAAGCCACACTAACCAGGGTCTGGATGCACTTTTATTCATACTCTCACCAACACTGAATGCAGCTGACTCTCTCTAACATCTTAAATACTGAGAGATTGATGGGACACAACTGACAAGTGGAAAGAAGGTCCAAGAAGGAGAAGCACCATGTTTGTCTCAAACTATCAGTTGGACAGTTTGCTCCCTTCACAGCTTTCACTGCTCTGTGAACAAGGCCACACTCACTCATGAGACAAGAATGGGAATTTGGGGCTCTGTGTCTGGGCTCAACATAGGACAACAAAGGGCCATTGAGAGTCTTATCTAAGTCATGTGGGGAAGGTAGTTTCCTCACATTCAGCTGTTTTCCCTAGCATAGTAGGGTGGATGAACTTCTAACCATTGCTGGTTGCTAGGAGCACAGGGCACAGGTGAAGTTCAACACCATTATACCCATCCTTGTCTCTCATAGCACTTAGCCCACTGTGCAGTTAAAATGTGTGTGCTTATTGACTGTTTTCTGCATCCCTCACTAAAGTGCAAGTGCCTTGAGGGGGGAATATATTTTGACCTCCAGAGCTAAATCATGTAATAAATTGTCACTGAGTTGTCATGGAATGTATGAACATGCCTCTTCATGATCCCAGTCAACAGGCAGCCCTGTTCCACTGACTACCTAGACCAGCTCTGTGTAATCAAAATTTGAGGCTGCATTATCAGTTGAAATGTGCCTCTCTCTCCCTGAATTCTTGTACTGAAACCCTATCCTCAGTACCTCAGAATGTAACCTTATTTGGAAATAGAGTCATTGCAGATGTAATTAGTTAAGATGACATCACTAGGAAGGTGTCTAACCCAATATGACTGGTGTCCTTATAAAAAGAGGACATTTTTATAAGGCCATGGGACAGTTGGAATTATGCTGCCATAAGCCAAGGAACACCACAGAAGCCAGGAGAGAAGCATGGAACAGATATTTTCTCTCTGGCCTCAGAAGGAACTAACACTGACCACACCTTGATCTTGGACTTTTGGCCTTCAGGACAGTGAGATAATAAAGTTTAAGTTGTTCTAAGCCATTCAGTTTGTGAGACATTGTAATGGAAGCTCTAGCAAACTAATAACTATGTTTAAAAGTAAAAATAAACAGATCTGGTTGGTGAGGCTGAGTGGATTGAATGATGGCCTGTGAACCAAAAGGTTGCCAGTTCAAATCCCAGTCAGAGCACAGGCCTGGCTTGTGGGCCAGGTCCCGAATAGGAGGTGTATGAGTAGAGCACTAACCAGTATCTCTCACACATCGATGTTTCTCCCCCGTCTCTTTCTCCCTCCCTTCCCCTCTCTCTAAAAATAAATAAATAAAATAGAAAAAAGTGAAAATAAACAGGTTAATTTAGTCATATTTTATTCAATTGTGAATTTATTATGCAACATATAATCAGTGTAAAATTATCAATATTTTACACTTTTTTCATTCTAGTCTTTGAGATCCAGTACGTGTTTACACTCACAGCAAATGTCCATTTGGATTTGCCCTGTTTCCAGGACTCAGGAACCACATGTTGGGAGTGACCCCTGCCCTGGGCAGTGCTGACCTGGGCACTACCTGCCAGGGCCCTTAGCTGAATGCTCCCACCTAAGCCATACCTCTTGGGAGGGTTTATGCTCCATCATGCCAAGTGGTTCTTCTGGGCCTAGTGTAGATATAGAATCTGATGTAAAGAGTTGATCCTCTGAGAATGAGAGAAGCCATAAGGGCCTGGAAAAGCATGCAGAGAGATAAATTATCCCAAATGTAGTACTAGCCAGATGTTATCTTTGAAGCTTCTCAAAGACAGGTAATAAGACAAGGCTTCAGAAGCAACCCAGCAAAACTACCCCTTTACAACATTAGCAAGAAAAGTCTTTACCCAAGTGGGAAAAGAATGTCTCATTATGTATTTGTTAGGGTTTCAGGCAGCCTGGGACACTGAATTTTAGACCCACAGTTTATGAGCTTGGGACTTTATGAGCTTTATGGGCATCTCAAGCATCCCACAGCCCCTGACACTGAGGAGACAGAGACCCATCACCAGGGGCTGTGTGAGCATGCAGAACATTGTCCCCACCTGCTCAGAGAAGGTACCTGTAGTTTTGCAGCATCACGTCTCCCTGTACAGGCTCCTCTGAGAGGGGTCTTGGGACCACATCCAGGCTCACGTCCTGGAAGGCCACTGGGCCCTAAAATTTCAAGCACAGGACTCAACCATCCATCATCAACACCACTGTCTACAGGCTGAGGTGCATGGAGCACTGAGCATAGAGAAGGGGCCGGAAACCAAACAATGCAGGGCCTGGAGAGTCCAAAGTCAAAACTGATTGCACTTTCCTCCTGTTTGCTCCACACTGCCCATTCCCACCACTGATTTGCTTTTTAAACTGGGAACCACCCCCTCCCCCATTGCCAGGAGATGCAGTGAGATGGTTGGAATTTGGACCATGTCATGTCCAAGCCCAGTTTATAGTCAAATTCCAGTTCTATGAGGTAATGCTGCCCTCTTTGCAGCTGAAGTCAGCTTGTGTTGGGTTGTTATTTGTACACAAACATAGGTGCTAACTGACCCAGAAATTTGTCCTCAGGAAGAAACCCTAAAACATGCAGCAGGCTAGAGTTCGGGGTTCGCAGCACCACCTCCATCCCAGGCTGGACAGCAGGGCGCCTCGCTGTGCAGCTGCAGAGGCTCAGCTGCTGCTGCTGCATCTGGGATCCAGGTGCCCTTGACCCAGTGATCATCCAGATGCGGCTGCAACAGACTCTGTGGGTATTTAATGCGGTGAACTTGTGCCTTTCTGTGAGGTGGCATCTGGAAGTGCATGTGCCCCCTCATAGGATGCACTCCTTGGGAAACTGAGAGCTGTGGAACTGCCCCAATGCCCCCATCAGTCTGGCCCTGACAGAGCTCAGCACCGCCCATCCCCACTCCCCCCCAAGCCCGGGTTCCCCCACTTTCCTCCATATTTTCCAAATTCTCGAGCCTCTACAAACGCTACCATGCAATTAGTGGATTCCTCTGTAACCTCAGAGCCCCTTTTATGGATTCCCCTGTAGCACTCCTCAACCGTATTGTAATTATTTGTTACGTGTGTTAAAGAAAATGTTATCCTGACATCTGTGAAAGACAGTAAGTTAACCCACTTTACCCAGAGGGACAGCTGCACTGGGGTTTGTGGCAGGGACAGAGATGGGGCTCAACGCCGAATCGACAGAGGAAAGTGGGGATTTACAGTCAAAGAGCAGGTCGCTCCATCAGTGGATGGAAAACCACCCGGAGGGTGGAGTAATTCGTGCTGAATGGACCTAACAGGATTCTTACTGGAGGCAGGCCAGCGTGATCAGATATTACCTGGA
>PVKU01014626.1:0-22043 GCA_004027475.1 Anoura caudifer | reverse complement strand
CATCAAAATAAAAAGCTTCTGCATGGCTAAAGAGAACAGTATTAAAATAAAAAGAGAACTGATTGTATGGGAAGACATGTTTCCCAATGATACCTCAGACAAGGGTTTAATCTCCAAAATATATAAAGAACTTACACAACTCCACTCTAAGAAGACAAGCAACCCAATTAAAAAACGGGCAAAGGACTTGAACAGACACTTCTCCAAGGAGGACATACAGATGGCTCAGAGACATATGAAAGGATGCTCAGCAGCATGAGCCATCAGAGAGATGCAAATTAAAATCACAATGAGATACCACCTCACACCAGTCAGAATGGCCATCAAAAAGAAAGCAACAGACAACAAGTGTTGGAGAGGTTGTGGACAAAAGGGGACCCTAGTGCATTGTTGGTGGGATTGCAGACTGGTACAACCACTATGGAAAGCAGTATGGAATTTTCTGAGAAAACTAAAAATGGATCTACCTTTTGATCCAGCAATCCCACTGCTAGGATTATATCCTAAGAACCTTGAAACACCAGTCCATAAGAACCTATGCACCCCTATGTTCATAGCATCACAATTACAACAGCCAAGTGTTGGAAGCAACCCAGGTGCCCATCAGTAAATGAATGGATCAAAAATCTATGGTACATTTACACAATGGAATTCTATGCAGCAGAAAGAAAGAAGGAGCTCCTACCCTTTGCAACAGCATGGATGGAACTGGAGAGCATCATGCTAAGTGAGATAAGCCAGGAAGTGAAAGACAAGTAGCATATGATCTCACCTTTAACAGGAAGCTAAACAACAAAACAAACAAACAAGCAAAATATAACGAAAGACACTGAAATTGAGAACAGACTGACAGTCACTAGATGGTAGAGAGGAGGGAAGATCAGGGGAAAAGGGGAAGGGTTTACAGGAACGAGTATAAAGGACACATGGATAAAAACCAGGGGGGTGGAAATGGGAGGGAGGTCGGGAGGGCTGGGGCAGTGGGCTGGGATGAGAGTAAGAGATAGGAAACTGTACAAGAACAACAATTAAAATAAATTAAAAATAAATAAATAAAAAAGAAATAAAATTGATAAAACATGCTAAACATCTTAAAAACCCCATCAATACAATAGTAAATATTAAATAATAAAGGTAATAATAATAAAAAAAATTTTGTCAATATCAGACTCTTGCGACAGGTCACTACATTTAATGTGGGAGTCCAGTCCTATGATTGAACAGATATATTCAGAGCCCTGAGGAACAACTTTGTGGTCTGACTACAAAATAGGAAAGTGGTATCTTTAGTGAGGGCTGCCATGTACAGTCCTGCGGGTTGTGCTCTGAAGAAAGGTGTCTGCCTGAGGGGGCACTTGCGGTGGCACTGGGTCTGCCAGGGCATGTGCCTTGAGTGGGGGCTTTATTTTATTTACTTTATTTTATTTAAAGTTAAAATATTATTATTACTTTTAAATTTTGATTTATTTTTTACCGAATGTATTGGGGTGACAGTGATTAATAAAATTACATAGGTTTCAGGTGTATAATTCTATAATACATTATCTATATATTGTATTGTCTGTTCACCCAAGTCAAGGCCCCTTCTGTCACCATTTATCCTCCCTTTATCTTCTTCTGCCTCCCCTTACCACCATTTCACCCTTCCTTCTGGCAATCACTGTACTGTTGTCTGTGTCCATGAGTCTTTCTTTTTTTCTTTATCTTTTTGCTCTTCTCACCTGCCCCCAACTTGCTCTCTTCTGACAGCTGTCAGTCTGTTCTCTGTATGCATGAGTCTGTCTCCACTTTGTTAGTTTATTTTGTTCACTAGATTCCACATATAAATGAAAATTGGACAGAAATGTGCAAAAAAAAATGAAACCAGACCATTTACTTATATCATACACAAAAATAAACTTAAAATAGATTAAAGACTTAAATGTTGACTCAAAACCATAACAATCCTGGAAGAAAACATAGGCACTAAAATATCAGAATTTCTTATAGCAATATTTTTTTCTGATATATTTCTTTGGGCAAGGGAGAGAAAAGAAAAACAAACAAACAAACAAACAAACAGGGCTACATTAAACTAACAAGTTTTTGCACTTTTTAGTGCAAAGGAAACTATCAATAAAAATATTTTTTCAATTATTGTACATTTGGCATACAATATTATATTAGTTTAAGTGCACCTGGGGTGGGTCTTTAAATGATAATAGGTCAGCCCAGAAGACTACCCTTTGCTCATTTATCTGCTCAGAATAGGGTACATTTTCTAATTTGTTTGTTCAGAAGGAAGGATGCTGTTTTGCAACTTATCCACTGAAAGGTGACACTTTTAAAGAATTTCACACAACTGCATTATATAAGTACTAGCATGTCTGTGAGCCATGGCAAGAAATAGGTCTTTCTATTATTGACATATATAAGCTCAGACCTCAGAGAAATTGTACCAGGGAGACAAGGTGTTCCTTGTGAAATGTCAGGTCATACTAGACTTACATAATTTGTCCAACAATAGGAGTTTATGATCATGGCTACAGCATGGCATATGAATATTTGACAATGTAATTCCACAGCTAAAGGAACTCAGAACAAGAGAGTAGATTGCTTTTGTCCCTTTATTCTGACTTGCAATTTTCCCTGAAGGCATTTAACCAAATAACCCAGCTAGGAACTGTGTAACAATATTAGCTGAAATTGCACTGTGCTCATGGACTGATGAAGGAGAAATGAGCTTGCCCAGATTGACTCTCAAACTGCAAACATTGCCCCAGAAGAAGCTCATCTGTATGGAAACAGCAGCAACAGAGCCCAGTCTATTCAAGTCCAAAGAATTTTGCTATTGCATCTACTTGCATCTAATATGGTCATGGCTGAATGTTCCCAACTGTGCCTATTTTTATTTTCCTTAAATAATTCTCCCACACGTACCAGTTTAATGATAATGTTCAGCTTACTTTCGACTGAAACCAACATTAAGGGGATTTATGTCTGTATTAAGTCCAGCTGTAAAACTTAATGAAATTTAACATTTCTCCTGCATTCAAAAAAATTTAAAACAGGATGCATAGTCAAAATTATTTGCAATCTTTCTTCTATACTTTTAATATTTACAGATTTTTCCAGTGACAGAGTGCTCTCTGATCATGGATTTGACCCATCTTACCATCACTTCCTTCTTACTCCTGAAATTCCAGCAACTTCTCTAATCGTTGGAGTACTCTCTAGGTGAGAGGAATGATGCAACGTAATAGCCAGGCTGGCAAGTGTTACCACACCCCAAGCCATGTCCTGGCCTACTGGGCTTTGTGTATTTTCCTAACAGGAGCAGCTCTGTCCTCTGGCTCTCAAGGACACCCTTGTCAGTATATCTGAGAGAGGTTCTAAGCACTAAACATAAAAGGAGATTATAATAATAATTCCTAATGGTTAACAAAGAGCACTAAATTAAGAGTGTCTTTAAGTTTTTCAAAAGTGTTTAAATTGTCTCATTTTATTTAATATTCTCTAAAACCCTGCAGGGTAGGAAAGCAAATGTATTGGAGGAAGAGGAAGGCTGTTACTATCTCTGACACAGTCAAGGCAGCACCTCTGGATGGCTTCTTTAGAGTTGCATCTGCCTGCCCATGGCTTCTTGGCTTGTCTTCCTATTTTGGAAGGCCAATGAAAGCTGTATCAGGCTAGACTGAGGTGAATTCCAACTCATGAATTTTAATAGCTGCCCTAAAAGTGTCAGTTCCTGGAGCTGACCAGATGCATTGAGGAGAAGCTGCCACTCACTGTAATTAATCTTGAAGAACTGGCTCTAAGACAGAATCCAAAATTTGTTTAGAAAAATTTACATCTCTGTCTTCATGAGCTGCCAACTGAAATTTAGCATTTCTTTCCATTCTGGATGTAGACAACAAGCTATGATATCATTAGCAGTAGTGTGAGCTTGTCACCAACATGTACTTCCATATCACATTATAGTTGTGGCAGACATGCTGAAATGCCTTTTCTACTCACTCTTACCTGCTACTTGAGTTTGTCATTTAATGTATTATTAATGTAGAAAACATATTATCATCTCACAAATGTATATTTCTGTTTGATAATTGTACTTCAATATAATTGCTTTCCTCAGTTATCCTATCTATTAAAATACTATTCTGAGGAGGGGAAGAGGCACTTGTGTACATGGGTAGTTAGTGTGCAAATTGGTACAATTTCTTTGAAGAGAAATTTGACAATATCTATCAAAATAAAAGATACATAAGATCTTTAACCCAGGGATCCCAATTCTAAGAATTTATCCTAAAGATACGTACTTGCCCATTACATGAAAGATTTGCTTTGAAATGTTTTCATGGCAGCAATGATTACAAAAGTGAGACTCAGACTGCTTAAGTGTCCAATGTGGGGAAAGACAAATAAACAATGTGGCACTCATACAATGCAAAACTGCAGTCCTGGCAAGGGGTGAGGTATGAGGCTCACAATGAATTCCTTCCCATGAAGTCCTAAAAAAATAAAAACAACATGCAGAATAAAGTGCATAGTGAACTCCCATTTGCATAGAAGATAGGAATATACTTGATGGTAAATTCATAGAGTATTTCTGGAAAGTTACTCAAGAGGCTTTTTATGGTACTTTGTCTTTAGGGAATGAGGCGAAGAAGGAAAATATAGTTTTCATTGTGTAACCTTTTGTTTTGTGTATTTTTTGTCACAATAATAACAGGTAACATATTAGGTTGGTGAAAACATTCATTTTTTTTTCTGTAACATGGCTCTAGTAGTGCTTAGTTGTCTCTAACTTCATGTTTTTCAATCTAATGAAAACAATTTTGTTAGATTGTATTGTGACAGCTGTCATATCAGTGTGCATTTAAAAACATCAAAATTGGTGAATTTTTGTGTAGCCATTTTAATATTGAAGGTGGAAGAAAATACACAAACATTTTCAGCATATAATTATGCTTTATTATTTCAAAGAAGGTAAAAACACAACTGAAATGCAAAACAAAAAAGATTTGTGCAGTGTATGGAGAAGGTACTGTGACTGATCAAATGTATCAAAAGTGGTGTGTGAAGTTTTGTGCTGGAGATTTCTCACTGGGTTATGCTCCATGGTCTCCAGTTGAAGTTGATAGCAATCAAATTAAGACATTAACTGAGAACAATCAATGTTATATCAAGCAGGGGATAGCTGACATACTCAAAATATTCCAATCATGCACTGAAAATCATTTGCACCAACTTGGTTATGTTAATTGCTTTCATGTTTAGGTTCCACATAAGTTAAGTGACAAAAACCTCCTTGACCATATTTCTGCATGCAATTCCCTAATTAAATGTAATGAAAACATTCCATTTTTAAAACAAATTGTGGTGAGCAATTAAAAGTAGATACTTTTCTTGGCTGATATGGAGGCATAGGTACACACACTGTGCCTCCTTGCACAACCAAAAGAAGGACAACAACAAATTTAAAAACAAAAAACAATCAGAACTGACAGAAAATTGAACAGTATGGAAGTCTGACAACCAAGGAGTTAAAGATGAAACAGTCATCCAGACCAGCAGGAGGGGCAGAGATGGGCAGCTGGGGTGGCTGAAGGACTGGGGCAGCAAGATGGCAGTTAGTAGACCAGCTGAGGCAGCAGCTGGCAGAGTGGGTGGTCCTACATTTGCGGGCAGATAAACCAGGAGGAACAACTGGGAAGACAGACAGATCATGCAGCTCAGGGTTCCAGCATGGGGAAATAAAGCCTCAAAACCTCTAATCAAAAAACCCATGGGGATTGAGGTGTCAGGAGAAACTCCCATCCTCATAGGAGAGTCATTGGAGAGACCCAAAGGGTCCTAGAATGTATGCAAAACAATCCACCTGGGAATCAGCACTAGAAGGGCCCAATTTGCTTGTGGCTAATGGAGGGACTGAAAGCCGACAGAGAGATGAGCAAGCAGCATTGTTCCTTCTTGGACCCCTCCCCCACATACAGTGCCACAACCCAGCCACATGGGTTGCCCCACTCTAGCAAATACCTAATGCTCCACCCCTTACTACATAACAGGTGTGCCAAGACAAAAATAAAATGGCTCAAATGAAAGAAGAGATCAAAGCTACAGAAAAAATACAACTAAGTGATGAAGAGATAGCCAACCTATCAGATACACAGTCCAAAACACTGGTAATCAGGAAGCTCACAGAATTGGTTGAATAGGGTTGCAAAATAGAGGAAAAAATGAAGGCTATGAAAAGTGAAATAAAGGAAAATGTACAGGGCACCAACAGTGACATGAAGGAAACTGGGACTCAAATCAATGGTTTGGACCAGAAGGAAGAAATACACATTCAACCAGAACAGAATGAAGAAACAAGAATTCAGAAAAAATGAGGAAAAGCTTGGCAACCTCTGAAGAACTTTAAACATTCCAACATCCAAATCATAGGGGTGCCAGAAGGAGAAGAGGAAGAGCAAGAAATTGAAAACTTAGTTGAACAAAAAATGAAGGACAGCTTCCCTAACCTGGCAAAGGGAATAGACTTCCAGGAATTCCAGGAGCTCAGAGAGCCCCAAAGAAGTTGGACCTAAAGAAGCACACATCAAGGCACATCATAATTAGATTACCAAAGATTAAAGATAAGGAGAGAATCTTAAAAGCAGCAAGAGAAAAGGAGAGAGTTACCTACCAAGGAGTTCCCATAAGACTATCAGCTGATTTCTCCAAAGAAACCTTGCAGGCAAGAAGCAGCTGGAAAGAAGTATTTGAAGTCATGAAAGGCAAGGACCTACATTATTCTATCCAGCAAAGCTATCATTTAGAATGGAAAGACATAAAGTGTTTCCCAGATAAGGTCAAGTTAAAGGAGTTCATCATCACCACCAAGCCCTTATTATATGAAATGTTAAAGGGACTTATCTAAGAAAAAGAAGATAAAAACTATGAACAATAAAATTACAACAAACTCACAGCTATTAACAGCCAAACCTAAAAAACAAAAACTAAGCAAACAACTAGAACAGGAACAGAATCATAGAAATGGAGATCACATGGAGGGTTATCAGCTCGGGAGTGGGACAGGGAGAGAGGAGGGAAAAGTTACAGGGAAAAAGAAGCACAAATGGTAGGTAGAAAATAGACAGGGGGAGGTTAAGAGTATAGGAAATGTAGAAGCCAAAGAATTTATATGTATGACACATGAACTAAATGGGTGGAAAGCGGGTGGGAGGGGTGTGCAGGGTGGAGGATAATAAAGGGGGGGAATGGGACAACTGTAATAGCATAATCCATAAAATATATAAAATATTAAAAATAAAAATGAAACAAATAAAAAGTGGATACTTTACAATAATATGGAACAGAAGAGATCATGAAGCAAGCAAAATGAACCACTACTAACCACACCAAAGGCCAGTCTTCATTGAAAGAAAGTGATGTGTAAATGGTGGGATTGGAAGGGAGTCTTCTATTATGAGCTCCTTCTGGAAAACCAAACAATTAATTCCAACAAGTACTGCTCGCAATTAGACCAGCTGAAAGTGGCACTCACAAAAACTGTCCAGAATTAGTTAACAGAACATGCAGAATCTTCCATCAGGATAACGCAAGACTGCATGTTTCTTTGATGCCCAGGCAAAAACTGTTATTTGGCTGGGAAGTTCTAATTCATCTGTCATATTCACCAGAAATTGCACCTTCAGATTTCCATTGATTTCAGTCTTTACAAAATTATCTTAATGGATAAAATTGCAATTACCTGGAAGACTGCAAAAGGCACCTGGAACAGTTTTTTGCTCAAAAAATTTAAGAGTTTTGGGAAGATGAAATTATGAAGTTGTCTGAAAGATGGCAGAAGGTAGTGGAACAAAACAGTGAATATGCTGTTCAATAAAGTTATTCATGAAAAGGAAAAATGTGTCTTTTATTTTTACTTAAAACCAAACAAACAAATCTTTTGGCCAACCTGATATGTCATATGTTTATTTTGCCCAAGGGACTCTTAGATGCTTTGTATGTATTAGTTTCTCCTTATGATGTCCTTATGCGGTAGGACTGTTATTATCACTCTCATTCTATGAGTAGGGAGACTGAGGCACAGAGAGGTTGAATATTTTGCCCAAGATCACACAGATCAGAAGACTCAGTGCAAGGATTTAGACCAGGCAGCCTGGTTCCAGAGGCCTGTCCCCTGTCAATTTTACCTCTCTGCATTAGAATCATAACCATCTCACTCTACTGCTTGGTTGTTTAAAAGAGAAAAACTAATACAAATAAAAAGTAATAACTTAGTGGATTTACTTTTTAACATATCAACAGGTCATTCTGTTCAAGTCCAAGTATGTAAATTGAGCTAATGATTTAGCCCCCAAAGTGGGACACCTCTCATTAAGGAGCCAGAAAGCACATCTCTTACTTCACATGATCCATCCTTTTTTTTTTAACGGCATGGTTTTACCACATGAATTCTCTCCTCTGACATAGATACAATGCTTTTGAGGCCTAAACCAGTAAGTATGCCTCCAAGAAAGCAAATTCCCACTTCCAACAGCAAGGAACAGCCTATGCCTTTTTTTCTCTGTTGATTATATTGTTCTTCTTAGAAGTAGGACTTTAAAAAAAAACAAACAAAAACAAACATCATGCTGTATATAAGATAAATAAAATTGATTACTGGATTCTTCAGAAAGTGAAATATTGGAAGTACTTTCTTTTTCCCAGATCTTCTTCAGCAGAACTTGTCGCCCTTGGGTTTCTGAGTCCAGTCTGAAAAATCATTGGCTGTGAGTTGTGTTCCATGAGCCTTGCACATGGTGCCTTTAGCAACATGTCATTGCAGGGCCATACTGTGACTCCTTTTTTAAAAAAAAAAAAGATTTTATTTATTTATCTTTAGAGAGAGGGGAAGGGAAGGAGAAAAAGAGGGAGAGAAACGTCAATCAGTTTCCTCTCATATGCTTCCTGACTGGGGACCGAATCCACAACCCAAGCATGTGCCTGATGGGAATTGAACCAAGAACAATGCCCGACCAACTGAACCACCAGCCAGGGCAGACTATAACTTTTCTCAAACACTCCTCCAATCCTTCTTCTTATGCCAATGACAAGTCTCCATTAGTGCTCCTGGTCTCTAATTCCCCCATTTCTTCCTAATCCATTTTACTAACTGACAGAGGCAAGCATTGGCAGGCAGCGACATCCAGCTTGAGTTGCTTCCATTGCATTTGTGTTGACACTTACTTGTATTTATGTCAACAGATATTGATTGTTTTTCTATTTAAAGTAGTGATTTATAGTTTCCCTTTAAACACATTCATTTATGTTAAAAAAGTGAGTCAATGTAAGGAAACACACCAGGTAAATGCATGAATATAGAAAATTTTGAAGGTATGCTGTGACTGGTGGATGTTTGGGAAATACTGCAGTAAAACAATGGTAATATTTATGGCTTTGACATATCCAGGTATCATCAGTCAGTCTTCAGAGTGGACTGATACCTATGCAAGGGATCTGAAAGAATAATGGAAAAGACTTGTATCCTCAAATTTCAGTCCTGTCACTTGTCATTGCAACATTATGGCTTCAATCCTTTACATTACAGTTGGCCTTCATATGTCTTTATTCATTCATGCATTCAGCCAATCATTTATTTATTTTTTCATCACTGAGTACCAACCACTTGTTGGGCATTGTGCAATAACAAGTCACTATTAGAGAGGAAGATGCCCTTGGCTGAGGTCTCTTGCCCTTAACCCTCAGTTATGGAATGACACTTGAGGTCTCAATGCAGTTATCAACTAACAGTGGTTCTTAACTCAAGCTTCTCCATAGAATTACCTGGGGAACTTTCAGAAATATAAATACTTAAGGGACCCCCTAGATTTAATTGATCAGGGGTGAGGTCTAGGCAGCAGTAGTTAAAAAAGAAACTCTTCAAGTGATTCTGATGTATACCCAAGGTCAAGAACTACTGAGCTAACACCTTGTTAATCACTCATATTCTGGCCGCCTTGCTGCTTAAAGTGGCTAGTGGACCAGTAGCACTGACATCATTGAGAACTTGTTAGAAATACAGAATATCAGGCCCCACCCAGACTTGGCTGAATCTGAATCTCCATTTTGACAGAAGCTCCAAGGGATCTGGGTGTGCACACTTATTTTATTTGTGAAAGAAGTACACAGGACCAGGTTTCCCTCTGGCTCTTCACTTCCACTCTGCATATCCATAATCTCCATGATAGAATCTTCCTCCACTTTCCCTCCTCCCCCTTCCACCTAAACTCTTTGACATGAAGAAATCAAATTTGATAAGCCATCCATATCTTAGCATGAATAAATTCAGTACATTGTCCTTCCCAATATTATCTACTTTAACAGAGAGAATGGACATTGGAAAAAGCCAAAGAACTCCATCTCTAAAAGTAAAGATTGGAGGGTGGTATTTTGGGGGTGTCAGGAATTCCTTAGCATCTCGCAGACTGGAGGTCTTTCTTTGGAGGTCAGTTCTGAGAATCGAGTTGTCACAATGGATTCCTTTGGTTCTAAGGGAGAGGTCTATTGAACCAAAGCAAACAACAACAAAAACAACAACAACAAAAGCAAGAGGAATGTGTGAATCTTATACAGAATATTACTGGATTCTTTGTGCTTCTGGAAGGCAAGGGCTATTGAGAGGATCAATTCTACAAGAAAAGAAGACTAAAAGTTCAGAGTAAAAGCTTTCCTGCTGTGAAACAAATTTTGATGATTATTAAAGTATGAATTCGTTTTGCCTCCTGTTGCTTAAAATAAAGTCAAAACCTTAAAAGTATACCTAATTATAGCAAACTAAATGCTAAGCTGCTTTAACAGCAATGTGAGTTAAAACATCTTTAAAATATGTTTATATTTCATTGTATGCTTATTATTATACCCTGACTCTTTGCTGAAAAGAAATGATATTTCCTATCCTAGTAAAAATATAGACAAACACAAGTTAACAATATAGTAAGATATAATTTGGATTCAGTAAAAATGAGGGTGCACATAGGTAGCCACATGTGTGTTGTAATTCTGTGCTTGGTCAATGCTTGGCCTCATAGCCCATACTTGAGCACTTTGAGCATAGATGCTGCTTGAAGCTAATCCATGCTCATGACCGATTTTACTAACTGGTCAGCTCTCCAGCCCTGTGTTAGCTCTGCCGGGTTTGTCCTCTCTTTCCCGGTGGCCTTCACTGCTGGAGTGTCTCCGTGTCTACCCCCTACCTCTCACCCTCATGATGACAAAGTAGACCTTGAATGAGTTGTGTGAAAATAGCATGTGGCTGTGCTGAAACTTTATCACTTTATTGGTCTTCACTTCAGGAGAGAATGGTACAGGAGCAATGGGTAAATCAGGCTGAAGGAAAAGAAAACATGTGGGTTTAAGAAAATCAGTTGGATTTAGTCTTGATATGTTAATAAGAGGGTAAGGAGAACGACTGGACTGGGTGACCACAGGAATACACTCTGGGACCCAGGACAGAAGTGGGCCAGCCAACAGATGGGCTTACAATAGACCTTGTTAATGGAACTTGCCCAGGTGACAGATTGAAAGGTCAGGAGCAGCCAGCTGAAAAGTCAATTCAGGGTTAATTCTCGTAGTTTCACAAAGGCTGAGCACGCTATCAAGACCCTGCAGTAGAAAGTGTGTAAATCAGCACAAAGTGAGCTAGACACTGTTCTGAAAAGAGAATCAGAAGATAATGTAACAGCCAGGGTCTAAATTTGTGTTGTCAAAGTGACAAGGGACTAGTCAATTTGTATTTCCCTCTCTCTTGACTGGGTATAGAGATAGATGTTCAAGGCTTCTCTACCTTTGCTTCCTCTGTGAGTGTTCTATTCACCTTTGGATGGCTGCTGAGGTCAAGTACACTACCTCTGATTCCAGATGTCCTGGGATGCTAGTTATAGGCTCCTTGTGCGACTGATTACACAACTTCAGTATCACCTGCCTCTCCTTTTCTAGCCCTAAAAATAGCAAAGATGAGTTCACTGATAGCTGAGTCACCTCGTGGAAGGAGCCATTCTGTCCATATATCACTTATTGGGGACTTTGACTTAAATATATATTTTTCTCCTGTCGAAGGCATAGCAATATGAATAATGAGCATATTGTACAGGGGTCTGTTGCTATTATACATACACATATAAGTTTTATATATGTGTATAGTTCAAAACAAAATCATTTTGGCTGAGCCTACAGCAGTTTTGAGAACTGAGTATTGTAACCCCCACTTTACAGGTAAGAAAACTGAGGCTCAATGAGGTTATATATTTGCTCAAGGTTTTCAGCTAAAAGTGGCTTAGTAGTAAATATTAGATCTTCTGACTCAGACTCATTCTTTTTGTATTGCGTGGTATCTACAGTTCTTTCTTATGATAGAAAGTAAAGGAAAAAAATACGAAGCTGAGCATCTTGCCTATTCTAGCACCTGCAGCACTGAGTAGGAGCATAAAGAACTAAGATAATGTAAATGGCAGCCAGATGAGGGGATTTGGGGCTTTGGGCTGCCATTCACTTTTACATCCATAGTAAACTAAACTCAAAAACTTGTCATCCATCTTCTAACTTGTTACTTTTTGTTTCAAACAGTTAATCTTGGATTTGGTGACACTTTTTAGGATAACCTTGCTAAGAAAAGAAGATGGAAATAGAGTGTTATGACCTTGGGAGATAAGTGAGAAGGAAACACAAGGCACATTATAAATATCTCAGTGTTTATAGCTGGAAAAAGCCAAGTGGATCAGTCCCCTTTCATGAAGAAGTTGTTTGATTTTACCTTCAAATGATACCAGTTTTTGTTCCCAGCTAATATGAAAAGTAACACAAAAAAGTGCTGATCCTCAGCTGTTCTGGAGAAAGAGTAAATGCCCTTCTGGTTGCTTTGATAGGTACTCATTATTTTAATTGGTTTTGTAGCCAAAAAAATTTGTCAGTATTTGTGATGGGAATCCAACTTCATAATTCATAAACTATGGAAAAGTGATTATAGCTTCATTTGGAGGTTGTACACATACCTTATTAAATTGCTACAAGTATGGAACACCAGAATCCACATTATTCACAGAATCTCTTTACGCATGGGGTTGTACCTGTTGAACTATGGACATTGATCTCTTGGGAAGGAAATACTCTTCCCTAGAGCTTTTGGGGATGACACATCTTGGATTCATGGTATTCCTTGCCACCCACATTGCCACCACTGTTCTTGGCATTTTGAAGGACAATGAAAAGTGGTCATCTGGCCCCTTTGCTTTCCCAGCCCATGGCCTTTGCCTCCAACTCCTATAACTTCCCTTCAGCTTCATCTCATCATATTCCTTGATTTCTCATAACCCAGAATGGAAACTGTTGAAATCACAAAAGTGCACATTTCATTCTCCACCCTCCACTATATGTTCTCCCACTTCTTTCCTCCTCTAATCACTAATATGTCTCTTTTGGGTCTGCAAAATACTCACCCACTCCACTTTCTTTTGTGATAGCTCCATCTAATTTTGCAGTTGTATGCTTCCTATCAACACTACACTATACTCCCAGGAGTTTTCATGGTCAAGTTCTTACTCTTCAGCTTTACCCCAAAGGTTGTTCACAATTGGCCTACTACCAGTTTTCTTGCTAGCTCAGGTGTCACCAAACTTTTTCTGGAAAGGGACAGAGGGTAATGTTTTAGGCTTTGTGGGCCATATGGTTTCTGTCTCACCTCTGCTGTTGAGTGGGAAACTAGCCAACAATGATATGTAAACAAATGGGTGTGCCCATAAAATCTTATTCACAAACAGCAACAACAACAGGACAATGGATGGGCTGTAGTTTGCAAATCCTGCTTATTGTAAATTAAGGTGTGTCTCCCCTAAAAGATACGTTGAAGTCATAAGTCTGGTATGGAAGACATGACCCTGGTGAATTTGACCTTACTGGGAAACAGTATCTTTGCAGAAGTAAACAAGTTAAATGAAGTCATACTAGATTAGGGTGGACCCTAAATCCATTGACTGATGTCCTCAGAGGAAGTCCATGTGAAGGGAGAGAAACAAAGATACACAAGGAGGAGAACACCAGGTAAAGATGGAGACAGAGATTGGAGTGATGGGTCTACAAGCCAAGGAGAGCCAAGGGTTCCTCACAACCACCAGAAACTAGGAGAGAAGCATGGAGCAGACTCTCCTTCAGAGTCTTCAGCCTTGCTGATTTTGGACTTCTAGTTTCCAGAACTATGAGAGAATAAATTTCTGTTGTTTTACCCAATTTATGGTAATTCATTATAGCAGCTCTAGGAAATGAATTTAGGGCTCTTGTGTTATTTTTTTTTCCATTCCCCTACATATAGCTCCATCCACACCTATCCTCCAAGCTGTTGCATCTGTTTGGAATTCTCTCCTTCTTAAATCTGGCTGAATTTAATCAGATCAAATATCATCTCATTTAAGAAGAGCCTTCTCCACATAACACTCTACTATACATGAATAACTATGCCTCCTTCAGACTTACCTCACTTCTCCATCCCCTCTAGATCACTGAAAGTGGTTCAAGGATGTCTTTTATTTGATGCCACTATGCATATAGTAGACTTTCAATACAGTTTAAGTGAATAAAGTAATTATAAGAAAAATGATTGTCTAAATAATTTTGTAGACTCCAGTATCATTTGATGTGATGGTGATGGGAGTTATGAGGTGAGTTTGCTCATTTCTGTATATAACAGAATTACTAAAATAAGATATTTTTTATGTAAGTCAGCAGAACAACACAAGTATGTATCCAAGGGTTTCCAAACCTTTAAATATTCCATTACTTGTGTTTTTGTATATTAAATGTTAATATCCCGAAACCTCTTTTTTTATGTGCTAGCATAATCACACTTTATTTATACCACATTTAGCCACAGTGGTGTTGTAAGCAATATAATTTGCATATTTTAATTGCATTTCTCCTTTATTATTTCAGAAAAACAAGTTGAAAATGAAAAAATGAAATAAGCTGACACTTGGTAAAAATAGAGGTCTCATAAACTTAATTCAATTGAAACAAGAAAGAAATCATTAGGTATGCTGCAACCACAAACCTCTCGCTTGCATCCAGTACTCCTGGACTTAACTCAGCTATGTTCAGTTGCTATAGAAAAGAAGAAACATTTTAAAATATTTGTCTTTTGAGGAAAAATTATAAAAAATTATACTGAGTTGAGATGTAATAGAATTATAAATATAGTATTTATGTATATTTTTAGCTTTCTGAAAATATAATCACTTTTACTTTTAAAAAATATAATCAAATTTACTTTTAATGTTCAAGTTTGGGGACTGCATATACTTTCAAAAAATTTCAAATGGAAAAATAATCAGATTTCCTTTTAAATTCTTTTCCTTCAGTTAAAAATCTCAGTATCTGCCTATAAATCTTTAAAAATTTTTAAAAAGATTTTATTTATTTATTTTAGAGAGAGGGAAAGGAAGGAAGAAAGAGAGGGAGAGAAACATCCATGTGAGAGAGAAACATTGATTAGTCTCTTGTATGCAACCCAGGCATGTGCCCTGCCTCAGTGGGAATCAAACTGGCAATCTTTCATTTGTGGAATGACACCCAACCAACTGAGCCACACTGGTCAGGGCTATCTATAAATCTTTATAAAACTTTTAAGATACAAAAATTGATTGGAAAAGGAAATGAAATGAAATTCAGTTTAGTTTCAGTTTAGCTTGACTTAGGGCATAAAATAAAAATGGAAAAGTGATTTTCTGAACTCATTGGATGGGGACATCAGAGTCCAACATCCTTGTGCCATTTTTGGAATGCAGCTAGAATTGATGTCCAGACAAGCCCAGATCGCAGCCAGTTCACTCCCAGGCCCATGCACATAAGTGAAAACAGTATTCATAGGGAAGAGCATTCCAAAGCCCCTGGGGGGCGACTGAACTGTTTCTAGTCTCTTTGTATCCTGAGGACACTTGCATTTTTTAGAGATTAAATAGCAACCAGGTTATCATATGACGCCCCATCCCTAGATAAAGGAAATCTTAATTTCACACAAAAACCTGTATGTGAATGTAAATGCTGACTTTATTTATAATTGCTCAAACTGGAAACATCCAGTGTCCCACAAGTGGGGAAGGGATAAACAGACTGTGGCATACCCACACAATGGAATTCTACACAGCATTCAAAAGGAATGAGTACTGATATGCCCAACTACATGCATAATCACAAATGCATGAAAAAAGCCAGATTCAAAAGACTGCATAAACCATAGGATTCCAGGTGTGTGGTGACATTCTCTACAAAGGCAAAACTATAGGGAAAGAAAATAGATCTGTGGTTGCCAGGACCTAAGGATGGGGGCTCAGAAGGTGTTGACCACAAGGGGCAGCATGAGGGAATTGTGAGGGGTGATTTTTCTCTTCATTGTGGTGGTGGTTACACAATTTTATGTTTGCCAAAACTCAAAGAACAGTGCACCAAAAAAAGTACATTTTACTTTCTGTAAATGAGAAGTGAATTAAAAAATAGTAATTGGCTACCTAACTAGAGTGATTTTATGTGATCATAAGTAAAGTTCTCTTATCCTGATGGAGTATCATAAATGATTTCTAGTCATAGCTTTGGAATGTACTGCCAAATTTCTCCAATCTTTTTTTCCTATTATAAAGAACTATTTCCAACAAAATTGACTATTAGGGGTTCATGAATTCTCTCTGCCTTGGTCAGCAAGATATGAATTGTTGCCTTTGGTGTTTTTCCTCTTTGTACATTTCATCACAGAGATAGGCTAAATTTCCTTCAGGGTTATATTCTTTCAGGTCCAGAAAGAGTGTAACTCCATTTAACAAAAAAACATACCTTTGGGGATACAGCCAAATGTGTTTGTTGGAAACGGTCCTATTTCCTGAAGGGCAAGCTGTACAAGACAGGGTTCCTTTGGATGCCAAAGCAGGATGGAACTCTGTTTCTGAGAGCCCAACACACATTTTGGAGAATGAGAGCTGCATCATTTTCCCATCCCAGCCTTGTTCTAGAGTTTTGATTTTCCCATCCACAAGAGTAGCTTACTCAAAATTTAGGTTGAGGTTTGGCTGGCAAGGAGACTGACTTCAATTCATCTTCATCTGTGATTAATTCTGTAACTGACACAACACTGTTTCCATTGCTAAATTTGTTAGCCATCAAATGTTCATGTCATAGGCCCTCAATCCTTATTAATCTCATTGCTTAAGAAAAACATTTTTTAAAATCATGTGTTTTATTTCCTCATTACAGAAATGTCAAGTCAGCAGTGAAAATAGGGATGTGCTGGCTTTAGTATCACCTTTGTTTTTCAAGGGCACTGGAGACCTTTTGAACATTACAGCATTCTCTCCACTTTATCTTCCCTCTTTGAGATCAAGTGAGAAGCGATGCTCTTGGGAGAATTGTAAATTGATTCAGTCTTTTCAGAGAATAACTTTTTTATTAACCCTCAGCCAAAGATATGTTTATTATTGATTTTGGAGAGAAAGGAAGTGTGTATTGAGAGAGAGAGAGAGAGAGAGAGAGATTGATTGGCTGCCTCCCCTATGCACCCCAAACAGGGATCAAATCTGCAACCTAGGTATGAATCCTGACTAGTAATCAAACCCGCAGCAATCTTTTGGTGTATGGGACAATGCTCCAACTAACTGAGCCACCTTTCCGGGATTCAGAGAATAATTTCATAAAATCTATCAAAATTAAAATTATATGTACTCCTTGGCATAGAAATTTCACTTCTAGGAAATTATTCTAAAAAGACTCTCACACAAGAATTAAAAGGTCTATGTTTATAATAGTTTAAAACTGCAAAACATTGGTGGAGAATAAAAATGTTAATTGTTAGGGGCTTGGTTGAATGAGTTACAGTGTATCCATACTATGGGAGAAAGTATGCTCTTAAATAAAAGAGCAGATTGCGCAATATGATCTACTGTATGATTCCAGCTTGGAAAAACAAATACAGAAGGATCTACACAAAACTGCTATGTCACCAAAATTGGAAGTGAATAGGATTCATAGAGGAGAGGTAGGAGAGGGGAGAGAAGGGAAGTTGCACTTTTTATTTTATCTACACTTTTGTAATATCTGAATCTGTTTTATGATGAGCAAGCCTCAATTTTATATTAAAAATGCAAATATGGAAAAAGAGTGATGGAGTACTAAGAACTTCATAATCATGATTAAATAATGTTCCTTTTAGGCTATACAGTGATAATAATTGAGAGTTCCCAAGTGTCCTGACATTTATTATCTTCTTTTCTGCTAGAGACCACCTAGGGAGGTGGGTAGGCATGTGTCTTCTCCCAGGTGGGTGGTGAAAAAGCCAGGACTTGAGCAGGTTCCCACTCTCATTCTTCCCAAATTCACAGAGTGTTTTCAGTAGTGACTGATTTCTGAATTGATTCTTTTGCAAACAGGTTTGTTTAAAATAGCATTTTTATTGAGATATAATTTATCTATTGTAAAATATGTGATGTTGAGCGTATAGCCTGATGAGTTTTGGCAATGTATATACTATGTGATCTCAGAAAGTTCTCTCATGTCCTCAGCTAATCTCCATTCTCCTTTGTCAACCACTCTTCTGATTCCATTTACTATAACTTAACTCTGCTTTTTTTGAACTTCATGTAAAAGGAAACAAAGGGTATATACTCTATAAACTACTTTGTGTTTTCCTTCTTTAGCTAATAGGCTTTTGATATTCATTTATTGTGTTGCATTTATCACTATTTGTGTAACAGTATTCCATCGTATGAACACATTACAATTTTATTTATCCATTCACTTGATGGGCTGTTGCATTATTTCCAATTTTTGCTAATATGAACAATGCTACTATGAACATTCTTGTTTATATCCTTTTATGAACATTATTTTCATTTCTCTTAGGTAAACAGGAATAGGATTGCTAGTTGCATGGTACGTGTGTGTTTAACTTTGTAAGAGACTGCCAAACCTTTTCCCACAGGGATTGCAACCATTAGCAATGTAGGTTTTTCCCCCTGCAAATATTAATCTTAGGTACATCTGTAGGTATTTTCCTATAGAGCAAAGGCTACAGGAAATTTTCAGTAGTAATAGTAAACATGGTACTGAGCTCTTATCCATTTGAGCCCCTGCCCCTCCCCAGGTAATAGAGACAATGTAAGTGAATAAGGGCTGGTTCCCTCCACTGAAGGTGAGTCCAGGAGACTAGTTTCTCTGTCTTTTGGCTGGTGGTCTCTGGAGCTACAAAGTCAAAGAAGTCTCCAGGCCTCAGCACATTTTCACATGCTTTCCACATACCAAAAAGCCTTTACTTCTGTAAGTTTATGCAGTAGATATTCATTGTTGTTGGCTTGAGAAATCTTCATCACTTTCTCCTCCATTCTTTCCCTCTATTAGCAGTGTGTTAGAAATGAACAGCTGTGGGAACTGATGACCTCACACATTCCTCTGCTATAAGCACTTACCCATCCAGCATTTTTCAGGGCACTGCCTGCACAGGGGGGATTTCAGAGCCTGATTGTACCTCTTTTTAATGATTGTCCTGGTTGTATGGCAAGTGAGGTTTTCCATTTATGGTGGTAATGTACAGTTACCTTTAAATACAGTCTAAGTTAACTTATTTTAACTTAGGTTAAAATTGTGGGTCGATTAAGTAAAAATGATTAAATAAATCAAAGCACAGTGGGTCATATTTAGAAAACTGCAGGTGTGGTCCAATTCCTCACTAGCTATGTGTTTAATCATTGTAATCAAAAGAGATTTACTAAGCACCCATTGTCACTCAGGATGTAATGAGCCCTAAAGTCTTTATGGGTCCCTGTTTGAGACTGAACATCAGTGATACTGTTACTAAATATATTCTTGTCAAAACCTTTGTAATATCTAACTCTCCATGAGGTACAAAAAACCCAAGCATCCAATTAATTTCCAGATCAGCGCTGCATGCCTTCTGATTAAGCATCATAAATGCTATTCATAACTCTCTGTGGGCTGGCCCAGGTTCCTGCTGATGGTGGAGCAAGGAGTTAGGATTGCTATTGAATCCTCTTCTGTGTTTCCCACAGACAAGGCTTCTTCTAGACTGTGCTGCTTGAGCTTACAAGGTGCCTAATGAGGCCTGCAGTATTTGACAATATTTTTGTCTGCTCTTTTCAGAGGCATTTGTTTTGTGGATATTGCCTTATTTAAAATGTTCCCGAGTTATTTATTTGCCTGCTTTTAAGAGAAAGAGGGGATTTCCAGCCAAGATGGAGGCATAGCTGGACACGCTGTGCCTCCTCTCACAACCAAGATTAAAGACAACAAAAATGTAGAACCAAAAAAAAAAAAGAAAGAAAGAAAGAAAGAAAACCCAACCAGGACAGAGAGAAAATTGAATTGTGCAGGAGTCTGACAACAACGATTCACCCAGACAGGTAAGAGGGGCGGAGTCAGCAGCTGGCAGAGTTTGCAGCCAGTGGAGTCGGATCATGGTGGGATAAGTCAGTGGTGGTCCTGGGTGCATAATCACTCCAGGCGCACAGGTGGCGGCGTTGCTGAACGTGGGGAGGCCAGGCGGGGCGCACAGGCGGTGAACCGCAGACACACATTCACACACAGATAAACCAGGTGAAACAGGCAGCAAGACAGACTGCCTGATGCAGGGCTCCAGAGCTGCGAAGTGAAGCCTAAAAGCACCCATTGAAAATACTTGTAGGGGCTGAGGTGCCGGGAGGGAGTCCCAGCCTCACAGGGGAGTTTGTTGGGGAGACCCATGGGGTCCTGGAGTGTGCACAGGCCCACCCACATGGAAATCAGCACCAGAAAGGCCCAATTTGATAGGGGAAAGAGGCTGAAGGGACTGGAATCTGTGAGACAGCATGGAGCAAGCACCATTGTTCCCTCTCAGACCCTGCCCCCACATCCAGCATCACAACTCAGCGACTGGGCTGCCCTGCCCTGGTGAACACCTAAGGCTCCGCCCCTCACTATGTAACAGCTGTGGCCAGGCAAAAACAAAAAAACCAAAACCAAGAATGGCTCAAAAGGGAGAACAGACCAGGGTCCCAGAGCTAATTCATCTGAGCGACCAGGAGGTGGTCAACCTATCAGATGCAGAGCGCATAGCACTGGTAGCCAACCTATCAGAAGCACAGTTCAAAGCTCTGGTGATTAGGAAGCTCACAGAATTGGTTGATTTTGGTTGCAAATTAGAGGAACAAATGGAGGCTACAATAAGTGAAATGAAGAAAAATGCACAGGGAACCAATAGTGATGGGAAGAAAACTGGGACTCAAATCAATGGAGTGGACCAGAAGGAAGAAAGAAACAAACAAACAGAAAAGAAGGAAGAAACAAGAATTCAAAAAAATGAGGAGAGGCTTAGGAACCTCCAGGACATCTTTAAACAACCCAACATCCGAATTATAGGGGTACCAGAAGGGGAAAAGGAAGAGCAACAAGTGGAAAGGTTATTTGAACAAATAATAAAGGAGAACCTCCCCAATCTGGCAAAGGAAATAGACTTGCAGGAAGTCTAGGAAGCTCAGAGAGTCCCAAAGAAGGTGGACCCAGGGAAGAACACACCAAGGCACATCAGAATTACATTAGGCAAGATTAAAATGAAGGAGAGAATTCTAGAAGCAGCAAGGGATAAGGGCACAGTCACCTACAAAGGAGTTCCCATCAGACTGTCAGCTGATTTCTCCAAAGAGACCTTCCAGGCAAGAAGGGGCTGGAAAGAAGTATTCCAAGTCATGAAAGTCAAGGACCTACATCCAAGATTGCTCTATCTAGTGAAGCTTTCATTTTGAATGGAAGGGAAGATAAAGCACTTCTCAGATAAGGTCAAGTTCAAGGAGTTCATCATCACCAAGCCCTTATTATATGAAATGTTAAAGGGACTTATCTAAGAAAAAGAAGATCCAAAATAGGACAGTAAAAAGACAGCAAACTCATAGATATTAACGACCACACCTAAAAGAAAAGCAAACTAAGCAAACAACTAGACCAGGAACAGGAACACAGAAATGGAGATCACATAGAGGGTTTGCAACAGGGGAGTGGGAGGA
>PVKU01014625.1:0-22053 GCA_004027475.1 Anoura caudifer | reverse complement strand
CCTGTAGAATCTTGACTCTAGAGGATAAAAATGCTGCACTTCAGAAAACAGGACTTTTCTCTGGGAAATGGAGAGGAATAGAAAAGAAAACAATTCAAGATTTCCATAGGAATCAAACATTTCCCAGGATTCTGTATTCTCTGTATTATTTGCCAGCTCCCAGGAAATAACCCAGGCTGAGACCCGGAGTCTTTTAAGATATAAAGTCTTAGGAGATTGTGATCGGCTCCCCCTAAAATCTCAGTCACCATGTGACTCACAGCACAGAAGTACTCACCTGAGTCACTCCAATGGGCTGAAAGTTTCCACAGGTGGAAGGTTTTATTCTTCCTAAATTCAGCCTCAAAACCTTTGATGCCTGAAACAAGGCTGTTTCCGGAAGTGTACTTCAGGAGAAACCAGAGTCCTGGGCTGGGGTATTGCACATACCAGAAGAGATACAGTTAAAAAGAAGGAAAATAGTTGCACTCGGCACCAGAGGGCTCCTTTAGAGACAATGACCTGGCTGTCGGGTTGGGTCACTGACTGGGCTCCTGTTCCTCCGGAAACAATAAACTCAGCTGAAACAAAAAGTTTCTATTCAGAGTCAAAACAAAACAGAGTTCTGGTTGTGGACAAGGGAGGGAAATGGAATGTTATTCACTCAGGAACAGGTGCGCCCCAAGCATCAAGGTGAACACTAAGGTCATGGCCTAGCACTGAAGAAGCAGCAAGCTCCCTGCTGAGAGATTCCCCACAAACGAAAACAAATCTGACGACTGGGAGACTGAACCCAGATGGCGGAGACTGAGAAGGAAGGACAGGGGATTTAAATTTCTTCTCTTCAGAGACGTTGTAAGGCGCTGTTAGGAAGAACGCCTTTCTTGACAAAACTGCTTGCTCCTGGCATCTGAAATCCTTTGTATGTCATTATCTAAAACCTGCTGCCGGAACACTCCTTCTTATTCTGAAAAGCGTTTCCAGTTTAGGCAGCTATGCCCTCTGGGGCAAACAGAGAGCTAAAGAGATACTCAGAATTTTTGTGAACCTTCCCCACCTCCTTTCTGCCCTCCTGTGGTTGATATTTAAAGCCCTATGATTATGAACAGAGGAGTGTTTATGTTTTGTAGGCAAACATAAAATGGGGAATTTTTAAAAGTAGACAAAATTATGAATTAAAAAATTGTACACAAAATAATTTTTAGAATGAGAAATAAAATCATAACAAAGTACAAGTTTTAAAAAAACCCCACCAACATAAAATCTAAAAGTGACATAATATTTTTTTGTTTGTTTCTCTATACATTTCTATAATGCTTTTTGTTTCTATGATTTTTGGATCCTTTTAAGTTGTCTCTTCTTATGACAATACATTTGTAATACTTCTTTTAAAAATAAAGGAAATATAATTCAGTCTTTATTCAGCATGGTTGATCAAAATTTCTTTTTTAAAATTCACAGTGAATTTTGATATTACCACATTAGTCTTTAGGATTATAGTCAAATTTGGGGAAATACCTATCAATTTTCTATGTGCTGTAAAATTTCATTACATTTCAAGTTTTTTTATGCTGTAGCAAACCCTAAATATTATGAACTGATGATACCCATTATCCAGTTTATTAAGCCTGTATTAGTTTTCTATTGCTGTGTAATAAAGTACCACAAACTTTGTGACTTAGGACAATACCCATTTGTCTCACAGTTTCTGTGAGTGAGAAGTCTGCACACAGCCAAGCTGGATCTCACAAGGCTGAAATCAAGGGGTCAACTAAGACTGCCGTGTTGTCTGAGGCATGGGGATCCTCTTCCAAGCTCATGTGGTTGTTGGCAAAATTATTTCCTTGTAGCTGTAAGAGTAATGGCAGTGTTCTTCCTTAAAAATAGCAGGAGAATCTGATCTCAGGAAAAGCCTCAGCCCTCTTTCAAAGAGCCCACAAGATTACACCAGATCCACCAATCTTCATTTTGATTAACTTATAGTCAAACTGATTAAGGACTTTAATGACATCTGCAAAATCCCTTCACCTTTGTCCGCAATGTAACTGATTATAGGAGTGCTACCCAGCACCTCCGGGTCCTGCCCAAACTCCAGGAGAGGAGATTACACAAGGCGTGTTCACCCAGGGGGCAGAGAATTTAGGCATTGTCTTAGAATTCTGCCTACCACAGTCCTGTCTCAGTGGGCACATGAATTATGAGTTTTATATTACTCTTATTAATGTGAACATTTTGTGACCAATTAGCAGGAAGTTAATAAAAAACTTAATATGATTATGCATGGCTGTTTCAAACCAAAGGAAGGGCATAAGCAAAGGCAACCTCCAGCGAAGTTAAGGGACCCAGTGTCTGCAGAGTGGGGTGCACAGGTTTGGCAACAGCGGGCGGGACAACTAGGAGCATCAGAGCCGGTGAGAGATGCGGGGTGTAGTTCCAAGCCCTGGGAAGTTGCTGACGATGGACTGTCGTGCCTCTGAGGAAGCAAAGCCTTCTTCATGGATCTAAACTCCCACCTCAAGAATCTAGAAAAAGAAGAGGAAAATTTAAAACAAGCACAAGCAGGAAAACAATAAAGATAAGAGCAGAAATCGATGAAATTGAAAATAGGAAGACAATAGAGAAAAATCAATGGTTGTTTAAAAGATCATTAAAACTGACCATCTTCTAGCAAAATAAAAGGAAAAATGGGGCGGATATAAGCAGGTTGACTAGAAGTTGGGCATTGCATGTGATTGGTCAGGGGTGAAAGTTTGCCTTTCTCCAGTTGGTCCTGAGTTGGACAAACCTCCAAAATGTTTTGCTGAGTGAAGAAGCCATACACAAAAGTCCGCATACTGTATCATTTATGAAGTGTACAGAACAGGTAAATTCATAGAGACGGAAAGCAGGCAGGTGGTTGGTCACCAGGGACTGGGGCAGGGGAGAACGGTGAGTAGTTGCTCAATGGGCGTACGATTTCTTTTCGGGGTGGTATTAGATGCCACTTAATTGTTCACTTTAAAAGAGAGAACTACATAACATGCATTAATCTCAATAAAGCTAGTACGTAATTGGATGTTGATAAAAACCTAAAGTTCGAAGAATTCACCATTTCATTTTAGTCCATTATATCAGGTTTTGTATATTTAATTGCTTCTATCTACAGAGTCCATTTCAAAAACCACTTAATGGAGAAGGGTTCCTCAGCTTCAAGAAAGGACGTGTGGTTGGGGCCTCAGCCACAGTTTGGGTATTGGTGACAGGTGCTCCTCATGCACTGTGCCTCACAGCACAGAGGTAGGTGGCCGAGTCTCCAAGCTGAGAAGCTGCAATGTACAAAGCACTATGTCTTGACGTTTCATCCAACAAGGCTTTCATTCTTCCATTGGTTTCCTCTCTCTGATTTGGTCGGATCAGCAAGATAGGTGTGAGCCCTTTCCCAGGGTGCTGCTTAAACCACTGAAAGAAGTAAATACCACTACTGGAGTAACTGCAGTTGAGAAACAAGTGGTCTCCTTCTCGGACAGTCAGAGCTTCAGGACTCTGACTCATCTCTTTGCTGCTCACCCCTGTTTAGAAAGAGAACATGCAGACAGAGGGACTGGTTAGTGGCTGGTTATTCTTTGGCAGTTCCTTTTAAGTCTAGTCTTTTAATCTCCACAGAAACTTGTAGTAAATTACACTAGTACAGCTCCCTGTCTTCCTCCGTTTTTCCATGGGGAGAAATGCCCCTGGGCCTGCCTTTTCTTTGCCCATTTCCAGATCCCTCTGACTCACAGTCTAGTTGCAGCCAAACAATGAGCAGGCTCAGGAATTTGTCCATTCTTGCTGTCACTTACAAGCACTGAGAACTGTTCTTGTGTCTTTAGTATTGATAGGGTCGCTGTCAATACTAAAGAATCTGCTTTGCTATCTCAAACATTCAAACATTTCTACAGGAAACACATCTGTCAGCCCATCCAATCAGACACTAATGTCCTTGTCTCTGCACTAATCTGCTCAGTGGGAAACAGAAGTGGAAATAGTGCCATCTAGGGATGGAGCCCAGAATTGCCAGAGAAATGCTCACCTCTCCTAAATGAAAACCATCTATTTATTTTTTTTGTAGAGAAGAGAGAAAAGGGACAAGACAGGTGGCTGGGTCGGGGTGGGGGAAGATGGAAGAAGGAGGGGGAAAGAGGGAAAGAGAGAAACATGGATTTGTTGTTTCACTTATTTATGCATTCATTGGTTGATTCTTGTATGTGCCCTGACCAGGGACGGAATCTGCAACGTTTATTTATCAGGAAATGCTCTAACCAACTGAGCTACCCCTGTCAGGGCCCAATTTTTTATAATATCAAATTTGCATAATAGTATTTGTCTTTCACTGACTGGCTTATTTCACTTAGTATAATAATCTCCAGGTCTGTCCATGCTGTCACAAAAGGTAAGAGTTCCTTCTTCTTTGCTGCCATGTGGTATTCCGTTGTGCATCAGGGGTGTCCAACCTTTTGGAGTCTCTAGACCACCCTGGAAGAAGAAGAGTTGTCTTGGACCACACATTAAACACACAAACACTAATGAAAAAATTTCAAATTGCTTTAAGTAAATTTACAATTTTGTGTTGGGCCACATTCATTGCCATCCTGGGCTGCATGCTTTCTTTATCCACTCCTGAATGTGCCACAACTTTTTTATCCACTGATCTACTGATGGACACTTGGGCTGTTTCAAGATCTTGACTATTTTAAATAACGCTGCTCGGAACATAGGGGTGCATATATTCTTTTGAACTGGTGTTTTGATCTCACTTGTATGTGGAATTTAATGAACAAAACTAATGAACAAAATAGAAACAGAGGCATGGATACGTGGAACAGACTGATGGCTGTCAAAGGGAAGGAGGGCAGGGGGTACTGGATGAAAGAAGGCTAAGAGATTAGCCAAAGGACATGTAGACACAGCCCATGGACACAGAGGGGATGGCCTGAGCGGGGGTGGGAGGGGGCTACAGTGCAGCCACCTGTAATAGTGTAAAGAAAAAATAAAAACAAAACAAACAAAAATTTTTAGAATGTAGCTAAATCAGTATACAAAGAGAAATGTACACAATAAATATATTAGAAAAGAAAACATCTAAATTTTTCCTATATCTACTCCCTCCTCTTGCCGCTTCAGTCCTTAATGATTGGTTTCCCTTAACTTACACTTTCTTGAAAAGTTCCTTTATATCATTTCTCATCCGTAGATTGCAAAGAATATAAAATTATACTATTAATATTTTGAGTGTATGATAATGTCAAGAAATTGGCACTGTTGTATCTCATAGCTGAAGCATAAACCGATAAAGATTTATAGGTGTTATTTACATATCACTGGATGCCAAAAAATTCCACCTGGCTGGGAATTTATTCTGAAGAAATGTCCTTGTAAAATATAGATAAAATTGTACATTATATGCTGCAGGAAAAAATAAATATCCTTCAGTACACATAGTTAATGCATTATGGTAGATCTTCGTTCTAATATACTATACAGTTGTGAAAAGAATAAGTAGACTTAAATTTCCTGACTTGTAAAAATTGTTCTGACTTAAATCACAGTACTTTACCTATAAGTGTAATTAATGTTTTTTTTAAAAAAGATTTTATTTATTTATTTTTAGGGAGAGGGGAAGAGAAGGAGAAAGAGAGGGAGAGAAACACTAATGTGTGGTTGCCTCTCACACGCTCCCCCCTGGGGGACCTGGCCCACAACCCAGGCGTGTGCCCTGTCTGGGAATTAAACCAGCAACCCTTTGGCTCACAGGCCAGTGCTCAGTCCACTGAGTCACACCAGCCAGGGCTAATTTATGTTTTTAAACAGCATGTTTAGTATGGATATATGTAAATGAATCAAAAGAGTTGAAATGTGCTCACTAAAACTTAAACAATAATTGAGGACTTGTGAAAATGAATTGAGGAAGTATTATTATTTTATATACTTAAAATTGCTTCAATATTTTCAATAATTAAATATTAACTTATAACTTGTTTAATCATAAAAATAGAAAAATTAGTGACCATATAGGAAACTAAGGAAAAAATTGAAGTAAGAAATATTAACATAATTATCCTTTTCTAGCAAACTTTCAAAATTTATTCATTTCCCAAATGCATGTGCTATAGTTGAAAGAAACCGAGAGAACTCATACGTTGCTCAGGAATAATGCTACATTTATGAACTTCACATTGGACCTTAAGCAAGGATGAGAATGTCAGATTGCAGACAGGACACACATCCAGCCTCCTCACATCCAGCCTCCTCCTTCTCCCTGATTTTCTTCCCTGGTCCACTTCTTGATTTCATGTACATTTTCCTTATTTCTTTCTTGTTGTTTTTTTTTTTTTTTACTTTATTGCATTAAGCTTACATTTTCTGTATAATGTCCCCTTTGAACAGAGATTATTTCCCTTTCCCCACCAGAGAGACAGGCGTGGCCAAGCCCGCCCCTCTGTGCATGCTTTGCAATGCAGTAATGCACAGTAGTGACTTCCAGGGTGAGCTGGTCCAGCATCGGAGCACTGAACTACCTGTTCACACTCACAGGCAGAGAAGCCATTTTATTGATCATGCTGTTCTTTAAACCTCAAATCAAATACTGTGGGCCCGAGTTATAAAACTGTCAATACTGATAACATTCTCATTTTCTCCAAAAGTGAAGTAGGAACAGGGTACGTTCACTTCTTGTCCTTCAGCACTGTCCAAAGAGCTGGGCTGTGTGGCATTACAAATGCCACAAATGACTCCTAAGAGGGGAAAAATATATAAGATTGTCTCCAAGCAACAAAGGTAGATTTTCAAGGTCAAGATATAGTAACTTCAGAAATTTCCTCCCTAACTCCCATCCCCTACTTCAACTTTATCTCATTTCCATCCTGCAAAATAAGCAAAATATGGCTATAATTATCTACAGTCACTGATAAAGAGGTGGAGCTCTATGCTCTTCTCATTCCCCTTGGGCTCAATGAATATAAGAAATTTTTTATTTCTTATATTCATAAGAAAGCAAGGCAAGCTCCTCTTTGATTGCTGAGGGTTATTGGCTGAATTGTGTCCCCTTCAAATTCATTTTTTGAAGTCCTAACTCCCAGTAACTCAAATGTAATTTTATTTGTAGATGGGGGCCTTACTGAAGTAATCAAGTTGAAATGAAGTCATTAGACTTAATCCAATATGTCTGGTGTTCTTATAAGAGGGGAAATTTGGACAGAGATACACATGGATGGAAGTTTATATGAAGGGGCACAGGGGAAATGACTTTCTATAAGCTCAGGGAGGGGCTCAGAGTAGAAATTTTCTTCACAGCCCTCACAGCCCTCCCAACCCTTCCAGAAGGAACCAAACCTGCCAATTCCATGACTTTAGACTTCTAGCCTCCAGATCTGTGAGGCAATGCATTTCTATCATTTAAATCATCTTGTCTATGGTACTTGTTATGGCAGTCCTAGGCTGACTAACATACAGCCCCTCACACTCAGGATGTGACTTCTTCACAAAGTATACAGCTATGAACTGAACTCTTGCTGTAAACATCTTGGGTGAAGGACACTGAGACAAGTGGAGATAACAAGTCCTTCCTCTGATCCCTTGGTTTGGAACACCATCTTTTCTTAGGCTCCTGATTCACCCAGAGTCAGAAGCAAACACACCTCCATCACCTGCCTCATATTTCAAGCAGACGCTAGAGTCCAGGGCCCATGCCTCAGATTCTGTGTCTGAACCTGGGCTGGGACAGGTTAACAGAACAGGTATCAGCTGCGTTGCTGCAGTGCATCCCCTCACCTGGCAGCTGTCACTCTGGGGAGTCCCCAGGCCTAGAGTTAGCCAACGCAAAGGTAGCTCCTTAGTTGATGTATCTTCCAAGGCTTAGTGATGTCCCTGGTAAAAATATGTTAACAGGCATCCACTCTCAGTCCAAGGGTCCACCGAGAGAATTTGTGAGTTTTAAACTCTAAGAGGCTGAATCTAAAAGAGGAAAATAAGGACAGCATCCATTCAGAAATCTTATTGTTTTTTCACAGCCTAAGAGAAAGAATATATGTTATTGCTGATCCCATGCTCTGAGAAATTCAACAACATTTTCTTTATCTTGCAAAAAACCACCAAGTCTCATACAGTCCCGAGAGGATGGAGAAAGCCCATCTAAATGACAAGAAAGAGCAAATGGAACTCATATTGAGATGGTGATATCCTGAAAGTGACTGGGAAGGTTAAAGTCAGAGTCCTATCAAAGCCAAGTTTCCCAATTCTCTGGTATCTCAAAATGCCTCTAGGGATCACGTGTCTCTAGGAAGGCATTTGTAGACTCAGATCTTAGTGTAAAGGAAACAAGAGAGCTGAAAAGGCAGCCAACCTTATACTCCACAAATCCTTTGCACAACCCATCTTTCCCCACTCTCTGTGTGTGCCTAGTGGTCGCATACACAGAGGAGAAGAGAAAGAAGGGAGGAAAAGAAAGGCACTCTAAAACATAAAGGAGTGGCCTTGAAAACACTTCATCTGCTCAAATCTAAACAACTGAGATAGATTTAGTAAACTAATTTCCTTCCCACCAAAAAAGTCTATTTTTCTCTATTACTACAAAAAAATTGAAAAAAAAATAGATTAAGTTTGAAAGCTGCATAGCTACTTCCTGTCTTCTTCTCTCTGTGTTGTCTTATTTTCAGTGGAAGGAAGACCTTTCATGAGGGATTGGGACAAGGCCAAGAATCACTGAATGTTGGAAGCTGTGCATTGACTGTTCTACTTATAACAAAGAGAATAAAATATACCATTTGTCAGAGTTTATGCATAATTTCAATATTGAATGTGAGCCAACCACTCTTCCCCCAACTGATTAAGGATGCTATTGGCAGATACAGCAGCCCCCTCTTGTGATTAAACATGTGAACGCCTTCATTCAGATCCCAGACAAGTCAGAAACCTGCTTTTGTAAAGACATGGAGAAGAATAGCTTATGTGTGCTTATTATGTAACAGACAAGACAATCAATTTTGGTCAAAATGACTGCAGTGCGAGGATAATCTTTGCAACATTAACAGAGTTCTTGCTTTTTCTTATTTTTAAAAAACCACATGACCTTTCCTCCCTTCAGGCAGTTGAGTGATTCTCTACTCATCACTTCAACGAAAGGACATATGGCTGAAAAAAGAAAATAAAGATGCCTTTCTTACCATTTTGCTTCAGAGTTTCAGCCATATAGGCAAACGAAATGATCTAGCATAAACTACAGGTTTAGAAGACGCAATGAAATAATACAAGTTTTCCCAACTGAGACAAAAACAAACCAAAACATTTTCTAAGTGGAGTAAAGGGGAGAGAAAAGAGTACCAAAGAAAAAGTAAAGTGGCTTAAGTATGGATGAGGCCCTTTGGAAGGATGCTGAAGCTTATCCCCTTAAAGACATCCCGGAAAGAGAACCACAAGCCCACGGGGCCACTTGCAGTTGTTAAATAAATCTCAGTGCACCCCTGTTTAAAAGTTTCATCTTCATCTTTCCTTTGCTCTCTGAACTTGAGCCATGACTCCTGGCTACACTGAAGTCAGCATGACCTTACTCTGTTTACTTCCTCCTCCTTTTCTCTACGGTTCTAGAAAAAGATTAAGAAGAAAAAACAGCAGGAGCTGCTTCCCTGGCCAACCACTGACAGCCTCTGTGTAGCGAGGGTCTTCCCTGAGAGAGCATGGGAACCTCGCGGCCTCCTCCAGGCAGGAGTCTCCCCTTCCTGCCAGCTCCCTCTCAAGGAGCACTTTCCAGCACTTGTTACTGTCCCTTCTCCTAGGTGGAACATGGACAGAGCAGCTCAGGCCCTGCTGCCCTCAGAGGCGTCACTTGCCCTAACAGGATACTGGCTCCTCCTCACCATGCCTCCCGGAGAGAGCCAGGCGGCCCCATTGCCATCCCCCTCCACTCCACCACTGTTCTCCAACGTCCTTATCCTCTACTTAAGTAGATCAAAATCTGCTTCAGAAGCAGATATCCAAGGACAGAAGGACATGCAATTTTTCTATTTATTCAGGTGACCCTTGCCTTTTAAAACAATTATTTTGGTATATTAACTTATCAAGTAGTTTGTGGAGGAAAAAGGACACTAGTGACACTCACCTCTTGACTCCCCCCATCCCTCACATCAGCCAAGGGGTTGAAGGTCCAGGGTTGCAGAGCCTGCTCAGTTGCTACTCATAAATCCTAGAGTATCAGGCTGTGAAAGTGGTGGATGCCTAATGCTTCTGGGCCCCTAGCTTTGGACCCTACCTGCCACGTTCATGATAATGGAAAATGCCCCACAGTACATCTAAATGGAAACAAATCTGTTTGGTTCTGTAAGTCACTCTTAGAGAGCCGAACAGAAACCCAATAATTGTAAGAAAGCCTTTAATTGAAGGTTTCTAATTATTCAAAAGAGAAAATAAAAATGTATACATATATAATCCAATAATTATGTTATATAAAATATAAGATATAGATTACAAATATATAAATATAAATATATATTATAATAAAATATATTCAAATAATACTGGTAATATGAGTTAGTACTATATAGTGTCCTTAGGAATCTTTCTGGCAGCAGGCAGGGCAGGATTTGGCCACTCTTAGGTCCCTGTCGATATCACCATCTGACACAAAATCCCCATTCAAATGCATATTAGAAAATATTTCAGTTTAGTAATAATGACCATATGATATATCAAAACATGGGGTATATAGCTAAGGCAACATTTAGAGGCAAATTTGTGGATTTAAATTCATTTGTTGGGAAAGAAGAAAAGTTGAAAATCAATGGTCAAACTTGCAACTCAGAAAACTAGAAAAAGTAGCTAGTTAAATCCAAAGAAAGTAAAGGAAGCATATAATAAAATATGAACAGAAAAAATAAGACATAATTTATTAACAAGAGAAAATCAAACATGTAAAGAATCCCTTAGAGGTTAATTTAACTGAATCTATAATTTAATAAGGCTGTCTCATAAGTGAAATTTTATACTTGGATAGCTTCACTAGTGAATTTTCTGAAAAAAATTAAAAATAAAAAAATCCTACACAAATTCTTCTACAGATTGAAAAGGAGAAATAAATTGTAACTCACTTGGTAGCTCATTATAAAACCTGGCAGAGACATTGAAAAGAAAAAGTCAAATACCACTATTATTCAGGAACATGGAAATAAAACCTCAACAAAATACTAGCAAAAAATGTTGCAGTATGAAAAGGAAAATATAATATTACTAAGTGCATTTTATTCCAGAAATGAAAGTTGGTTTAAAATTTGAAAATCAATATAATTTACAGCATTGATATACAATCATCCCAGCAGATAGAGAAAAAGATACTGATAATTTGATAAAATTTATTTTATATTTATGATAACAACTCCCAATAAATTAGAAATCAAATGGAGACTCTTTAATAATTAGATTATGTACAGGATATTTACCAGAAAAAGAACACTGTAATTAACAGTCACGGTGAAATACTGAATGCTTCACTTTTGAGGTTAGAAATAAGGAGATTTCTAGTCAATAATGTCATAGGTGATCCTAGCCAGATAAGCAGAGCTTGCTAAGTAATTTGTGGGGTGCACTGGAAAATGAAAATGCAGGGCCCTGAGTAGACAGGGAGGTCAACCTCCCTTCCCACAGGCCTGCCGCCCAGACCTGTGGGTTACTGTTAGGGGACTGGAGAGCTTCTGGGCTGGTGAACACATAGGGGTGTGGAGAAAGTGGTGCCCCGAGAGGGCATGGAAGCTCTGTGTCCCTTCCTCATACCCTGCCCTATGCATCTTTTCCATCCAGATGTTCACCTGTGTTCTTTATTGTATTCTTTTAATAAAAATACATTTTATTTTTTTTAAAAAAAGGAAGGGAAACTGATGAGAATCTCAGATGAGAAGAGAAGTGAAAATATTTATTGGCTTTATCAACACCAAAGCCACTGGTGTTAATGTGAGGGTTTCTGCTGGAGGGGTGCCGCCAGAGGCCAGGTCACAGTGGAGTGAGGAATGGAAGTTGAGAAAACAGAGACAAGTAGACAATTATTTTATGTACTCTGATTGTTAAGGAGAAGAGAAATGTAGAAATGTGGCTGGTGGAGATGGAAACTTCAAGAAGACTATATTTAAATGGAAAACATTCACTTGTAGACATGTGACCAGATTATTATAAGAGAATCCAAAAAAAATAAATAAATTTTAGGGAATAGTGTATTCCTAGGCAGTCTCTTTTCAAGTGGCTCTGGATGAGAAGCCAGCCAGTCCATATCACAGCTCTCCCATCTGAGTCCACGTGAAGGAACCGGACTGACCCCGGAAGATACATAAAGGGACTGTCTGGGATACCTGGACAGAATGAACGGTAATCTCCGCCATCTGGCTATGTCACAAGATTTCATTCTCCACGGCACCACTTGGAAAGAAGTTCTGGGTGCTAAGTAAATGCTTCATTGAGGAAGAAAAACAGCAGAAATGCCCTTATTCCAGAGGCTCAGCTGCAGGGTTTTGCTAGAGGGTGCAGGTGCCTGGGGAGCACTGTGTCTCCACAGCACAGAGGTAAGTGGCTGAGTCTTCAGCTCTAGGGGTTTTGATGTGCAGAGAACTCCTCTTCTCTGATAGCATAGCCGTTAGTCTTCCATTCTGCTCTTCTTTCCCGCCTGAATACAGGCTGAAGAGGAACTCGGGGCCTTTCCCAGGATCCCGCCTGTACCACTGCAGCACTCTGAGAGCGCCGACTGTGTAACTGCAATCGAGGCTGACGCTCTCCTGTTCCTGGATCCTCAGGACCTGAGGACTTTGCTCCACCTGGTCTTCTCCACTCAACCCTGTTCGGGAAAACAAAAGAAAAAATGAGACAAAGCTTTGAGTTCAGGAGTTTTGAAAAATCCCAACAAGAAACTTGGGAGGAGCTGAGACTAAACCCCTTTCTTATCTTCCCACTTTTGGACAAATGGGCGTTTAGAGTTCTCATCCCCAAACCTCTAACTTACAGCCAAGCTGAAGCCACAAGACTATGACTGCACACTCCAGCGTGTTCGCCATCGCGATATCTGTCTTGATACAACTTGTAATGATTCCAAAACTTCTCTTCTCTGAGGAGCTGTTTTTGTGTTTTGTTCTTGTTCTCTCATGCCCAAGAGAGCCTTTCTGTTGGTGGTTGGACCAATCAGAAGCAAATCCTCCAGTAATCATCCTGCTTTTGACATTTAAGGCACTGGTGGAATGAGAGGAATAGAACCACTGCCACCTCATGGTCAAAAACACAATTGCATGGTACCCACTTCATCTACCTACAAAGAAAAAGATGGATGGAAGGACATTTTGGTATTCGGTGGTATAGATGAGCTTTAAAAAGTAATCAGAAAAGCCTTTTCTTACTTGTACTTTTGTTTCATTGTTCCTATATAGCCTTTAAAACTGAACTACTAACAGGTTAAAAGAGTTGAACCCAAGTGTAGATATAACTGATTATGTTTCTCTTTACAATACACAAAAGTCTCAACAGGCGAAATCTTAAAAGAACTAGAGTACTGAAAGAAAGAGAAATTAAATAGGTTGTGGATATGTCTAGAAACCTCTTTGACAGAGAATTGAGAATATAAGTCAACATCTCTATTTCTTTGTTAAATTGTTTATTCTGTTACAATTGCCCCAATTTCTTCCCTTTAGCGCCCCTCCACCCAGGCCACCCCTCTCCCCCACAGCCTCCTCTCTGTTGTCCATGTCCATGAGTCACTCACACATGTTCTTTGACTAAACCCTTCCCCTTCCTTCCACCATTTCTCTCCTCCCTCCTCCCCTCCTACAGCAATCAGTCTGCTCCATGTTTTCATGTATCTGGTTCTATTTTTCTCATTAGTTTATTTTGTTCATTAGATTGCAGTTCTAAGTGAGGTCATATGGTATCTGTCTTTCACAGACTGGCTTATTTCACTTAGCATAACAGTCTCCAGTTCCATCCATGCTGTTGTCTTATTCAACATAGTACTGGAAGCTCGGGCCACAGTGATCAGACAAGAAATAAAAGGCATCCAAATTTGAAGGGAGGAAGTAAAACTGTCATTATTCACAGATGACATGATAGTGTACATAGAAAACCCAGTAGTCTCCACCAAAATATTAGTTGACCTGTGAAGTGAATTTGGCAAAGTAGCAGGATACAAAGTCAATATTCAGAAATAGATGGCTTTCTTGCACACCAACAATGAATTATAGGAGAAAATAAGAAAAAAATCCCATGTACTACAGCAACAAGGAAAATAAAATTCCCAGGAATAAACTTAACAGAGGATGTAAAAGACCTGTACTTGGACAACTATAGAACACTGAAGAGAGAAATTGAGGAAGATACATAGAAATGGAGGCATATACTGCAATCATGGATAGGAAGAATTAACATCATTAAAATGTCCATACTACCCAAAGCAATATATAGATTCAATGCAATTCCTATTAAAATACTAATGGCATATTTCACAGATCTAGAACAAATACTCTGAAACTTTACATGGAACCAAAAAGACTCCATCCAGATAGCCTCAGCAATGCTGAAAAAGAAGAACAAAGTAGGAAGGATCACAATACCTGATATCAAACTATAAACTATACTACAAGGACACTGTAATTAAGACAGTCTGGTACTGGCATAAAAGCAGACACATAGATCAATGGAACAGCATAGAGAGCCCAGAAAAAAACCCATGTCTCTATGGTCAATTAATATTTGACAAAGGGGGCACAAGCATACAATGGAGTAAAGATAGCCTCTTCAACAAATGGTGTTGGGAGAACTGGACAGGTACATGCAAGAAAAATGAAACTAAGCCATCAACTTACACCATACACCAGAATAAACTCAAAATGGATAAAGGACTTAAATATAAGTTGTGATACCATAGAAGAAATCCATTTCTTCAAATATTTTATGCCTGGCTACAGGGACCAAGTGTGACCAAAACTCAGGGTCACAAACTTGATAGATCTTAGGAAGCAGGGAAAGAAGAGCATGCAGAAGGAAAAGAACTCCGTTTCTAGACCTCAGAGAGATCAGAAAATCACTGTGGGGGTGACTAGTATCCATGCAAATCATAAGCATTTTACATAATACAAAAAAACATACAATAGTAGTCTTCCTTCCTCATTTGTCTTTTACTACCACAGTTCATTCATAGGGGCAAGTATTCTAACACATGTGCACACATATTCATTATTTGCAAGCAAACCCCTATTCTCCATTCTGTGCTGTGCTTTTTTTTTCTTATGTAAAATGACCACATGGCATACCATTACATGGATATGCCAAACTTTACTTAAGCAGTTTTGTATTTTTCCAATTTAGATGATTTCTGATCTTTTACTACCACATATTACGCTGAAGTAAATATCTTCATACAAAGATTTTTGCCAACCTGATCATAAAATTTATTAAAAGTATAAAAACTACGAAACCTATACATTTTTTATTTAACAGGTATTGCCAAATGCCTCTAAACACGCAGTGGCGATGTACACATTTACAACGTGCCTGAGTACTGGTTCCTCCACTCCCTTGCGGCCCCATTATGAGCAAACTTCCCTCTCTTTCTTACTTCAATAGGTGGAACCTGCTAATTCAGGGTACCATTTTCAATATCTCTATTGTCAGTAAAGCTGATTTTTTAAAAATAATTTTAACTCTATTTGCATGTATTTATTTAAAAGGTCCGTTCAGAATTCTGCTTGTTAGTTTTGGGGTCAGAATGACAGAGAGAACACTCTAGCCCGACGGTTTCTTTGCTGTGAGATTCTGAGCCCCTTGCTCACTGACTATGATGTAGTTTCCTCAACTGAGCAATTCAGAAAGAATAGTACACACATTATAGAATTGCTGTATCATTTGAAATATATATTGAGACAGATAAATAGACAGATAGCAGATAGATTAGACAGATAAAAAAGAACTGGCTAGAACATAACAAACATGGTTAATATTAGCTATTATATTATTAACGCAATTTTCTTTTGGAGAAGTAATCTTATTGGTTTGCAAAACTCTTTCCATATTTAAGTTATATTTTCTCTATTTTTGCATCTTTGATTCCATTTTGCATTTAATGTTAGCTTTTGTTGGTATTTTTGCCACGTTGAACTGTTTGCTTCACATATAATATTTATTGTTTATTCAAATGTACGCACTTTATTCTAACTTCTAAAGTTTGAGCCTTGCTTAGAAAGTCTTGACAAACTCCAGGACTATTTTTTTTTAAATCCTGATGATTCTTATTACATTTGAAATTTAATACTTCAAGTTTACAATTTGGAATTATTTTGATCTAAAAAGTGAAGTAGGGGTTTGATTTTTTAAGTGGCTCATTAATTGCCCCAACATTATCTGATATATATACATATATAATATATATATAGTTTATGAAATGTGGCCCTCCCCCAATATTTCCAGAACTCACCTGGTACCATATTTATTTACATAGTTATTACAATATTATTCACTATAGTCCTTATGCTACCTGTGTTTTTTATCCTATTTTGTAACTACCAATCTGTACTTCTCAACTCCTTCACCTTTTTCACCCAGCACCCCAATTTCCCTCCTATCTGGCAACCATCAATCTGTTCTCTATATCTATGAGTCTGTTTCTGTTTTGTTTGGTCATTTAAATTTTTGTTTAGATTCCACATATAAGTGAAATCATATCATATTTGTCTTTCTGTGACTGAATTATTTCACTTATCATAATACCCTCCAGATTCATCCGTACCATTGCAAATGGTAAGACTTCATCCTTTTAAATTTGTTTGCTTGTATTTATTTATTTATTTATTTAGGATCAAAATTTTTTTCTTGGATTATCTGAGGTACCCACAAACCTGGCATAGCGTAAATGTTGGGAGACAATTACAAATTTCATTACAACTAGAATTGCTTTATGGTCATTTGGTTTTTAATTAAATTCATTGGGGTGACATTGGTTAATAAGCTAATATAGGTTTCAAGTACACATTTCAATGATACGTGATCTATGTATTGTGTTGTGTGCCCACCACCCAAAGTCAAATTATCTTCAGTCACCATATATTTGGCCCTTTCTACGTTTCACTACCTCATACTCACTCCACCCCTCCTCCTTCTGGTAACCATGATACTGTTGTCTGTGTCTAGTATTCCCTCTTCTGGATATCTACCTGAAAAATTTGAAAACTTACATTCATAAAGATATATGTACCCCAATGTTCATTGCATCATTACTCACGATGGCCAAGACATGGAAACAACCGAAGTGTTCTTTGAAGGGTGATTGGATTCAGAAGATGTGGTACATGTATATAATGGAATACTACTCAGCAATAAGAAAAGATGAAATACTGCCACTTGAGAGAACATGGATGGACCTTGAGGGTATCATGCTAAGTGTAAAATAAGTCAGGCAGGAAAAGTTAAGAACCATATGATTTCACTCACATGTGGGATACAAAACTGAAGGCAACAAGTGAACAAACAAGCGAAACAAATTTGCCTTCATTTTTAAAGGATATTTTGTCTGGCAATAGAGTTCTAGGTTATCAATCATCTTTCTTCCTTTTTAAGATTTTATTAATTCATTTATTTTTATAGAGAGGGGAAGGGAGAAACAAAAAGACAAGGTGCGACAGAAACATCAATTGGTTGCCTCCCACACATGCCCAAACCAGGGGCCAGGCCTGCGACCCAGGCATGGGCCCTAACCAGGAATCAAACCAGTGAAATTTTGCTTTGCAGAACGACACTCAAACAACTGAGCCATGGCAGCCAGGGTGGCAGTCAACTATTTTTCTTTCAGCACTTTAAATATACTGTTTCACTGTCTTCTGGTTTCCTTTGTTTTGAGTAAAAAAAAATCAGTCATTACTTTTATTATTGCTCCTACAAGCAGGTAATGTATCTGTCTTTTTCCAGTAACTGCTTTTAAGATCTGATCTTTATTTCATTTTTTAACAGAATTTTGATTGTAATAAGTCTTGATGTGGCCTTCTTTGTATTTGTCATACGTGGGATCATACTGTTCTAAAAGAAGTAAAAAAAAAATGACACTAATTCCAACATGCCAGCCCCACAGTCATGACCTACAGTAATTTCCTCTCAAAGTTGCTGCCTCCAAACGCCTTTACGTTGGGAGTTAGCAATCCAACAAAGGAGTTGAGATGGGTGGCAGGGGCGTAAACATTTAGTCTGAAACAGAGAGTGAGGCAGCCAGTGTCAGATCCAGCACATCCTGGCAGGCAGGGGGCAAAAGTAGAAGTACTTGATCCTTCTCTCTTCCCACCTGCAGATGTCTTGCCAGTTTTTATCAATGGATGAATACAGTCAAGATGCTGAAAAGCAAAGAAAGCCTGATGACTCCACCCACAGGGAATGGACTACCAGGGCATACAATAGGACCGACACATGGAGAGGAAGCCTGGATCACTCCTGTCTCAATGAACTCCTCAGCTGAAGTACTAAGGTCAATAAAAAGAATAAAAGAGAAGTTTGGGCCATTGCTTATTAGAATTGAGAGTTTATTCTAGGGTTTGAAGCTTGGCCAATGTTCAAATGACTCTTATTTCCTGTGTAGTGCTATCATAGCTCAACTTTGAAATCCAGGAATAAGAGATTACCTTATTCATTTAGCTCCTAAGTTTATAATAGACAGTGTATATCTTTCTCTTATGGACTGAATTGTGTCTTCCTGAAATTCCTATGCCAAATCCCCAACTGCTAACATGACTATATTTGGAGGTAATTAAGGTTAAGCAAGGTCATAAGGAAGAGGCCTTAATTTCTAAGGACAGGTGACCTTTTAAGAGACAGACACTAGATCGATCGATCTCTCTCTCTCTCTCTCTCTCTTTCTCCCCCCTTGTGTGCAGAGAAAAGACCATGTGAGAACATTGCAAGGAGGCAGCTGTAATGAGTTAGGAATAAACAGTCAGGAGAAACCAAACTTGCTGGTATTTTGATCTTGGTCTTTTAGCCTCTAGAATGATAGGAGAACAAGTCTGAGGTATAGTGTTATGTTTCCTATTCTCTTAGACTATATTTCCTACTCTATGGATGAATATGGATCCTTCCTATGGAAGCATCTATGATCTTTGTATAAACATCTTTCTTGTTTTACAAGGAAATATATAATAGTATTAACATATTTTAGTTTAAACTAATATTTTAGTCTAAAAAGCTGAGATGGGTCAAAATCCTGGCCTCCTTTCAGATGAATTACCTTGGAAGCTGAAGCCCAAACCCAGGGACTGAGCACATCATCCTCAGGGTAAGGATCCGGGTGACAGCAGAGCAGACTGAACACGCAGGGGGAGAATGCCCTGCATGCAGCCTTTCCAGGCTGGCTGCCTCTCACCTGGTGAGGACTGTGGACCGGAGGAGGGGATTCCTTCAGCGCCCTGACCTACGAGTCTTGCCACGGCAGTGTTTCCTGAGCAGCTGTACTGAGTGATGAGTTACTGTGAAGTTGGGGTGAACTTTCCGTAGCAAGGACTAAGCTTCTAGGTCCTAAGCTTGGTTAATTTCCTTGAGAAAACTCTAAAATAGGGTCAGTAGTGCTTAGGGAGAGAATATAACTCTCCCTCCCAAGGCTGCCCACAGCCAGGCCCCACCTGCACCCCTCTGGGTTTGTGCTCAGCTCCCCCTGCAGCCTGCAACACTGTGTCACTCACAGCACAGTAGTACACCGCTGAGTCTGACATTTGCACTGAATGTTTTGTCAGGTGGAAGGAGCTTTTAGTCTTCACCAGTTTGGCCTGGAAACCTCTGTTGTGGACCTCCTGATTATCCGACAAGCCTTTCAGGAGGAGATCAGGCTCTTTTTTGGGATATTGGACATACCAGAAGAGAGTAACTGAAGACCCATAGGTGGTTTGGTAAGTGCAGCTCAGCATCAAAGTTTTCCCCTCTAGGAGGGTAACAGGGCCTTCTGTCTGGTTCACTGAGTTTCCACTGGTCCCTCCTAAAAGAAAAAAGTAAAGGCTTTGTTATATTGGCAATGAAGGCGGATATTCTCCAGTTTGGTAAGCATCCTAAAACCAAGGAATAGAACACCTTAGAAATCCTGAGAAATGTTACTTACCCAACATCAACAAGATTACAAGCACCAAGCAAGAAGCGGACAGCATGGCTGGCAGAGAACCGGCAGCAGGTTTGGTTGGTAACACCACAGCGGAGAGGGCTCTTCCTCTACTTCCGTGATGCTTAGGTGAAGCCTGCTAGGGAATCTTGACTCGTGTGTTAGGCAAGACAAACTGCCCTGCAAATTCATGTCCCAGGCTATAAAAAGAGAGGCCTGTTCAGAAGTGGAAGATGTGTCAAACCAGCACCCAAGGGGAGCAGCGCCCTCTTGTGGTTTCTCCTCTGTCCTGCAGCCTTCCTCACACCTTTCAATTTGGTATTTACCTTGGAATGGAGCTTCAATTGTAGACATAGAAGGGAAATAGGTATCTGGGATGAGAGGTAGAGCTCCGGGAAGGAAGCACCCAGCACCTTACGCAGACTTCACAATGTGTGAGACTTAGACCGTGCGCTATTTCTCAGTCACCCTCTCTAAGATTCGGGGCAATAAGACTCCCCGAAGTCTCCCTGGACCCAGCATCTAATGTCTGTGCACACTGAGTATTAAGCCAGTTTTAGGTATCTTAGCGTATACTGAGAGTGGAATATAAACACGATCTGAGTTATCTCTTTGACATATTCCCCCACTGGTCTGTGGAACTAGAAGGTGAGCCCCTCTGCTTAGAATGTTCTCCCTTCCGACCTCTGCCCTTTCCTAGTCACTTCTACTGGTTCTTTAAGATCCAACTTAACCACCACCTTCCTGTGAAAGCACCACCCAGCTCTTCAGGCTGAGTTGGTGCTCCTCTCTTTCCCCACTTTGCTGTGACATATCACCACTGCCATTACTACATGATATTAAAGTCACCTGTGTCCCGTTCTTCATACTGGAGTTGGTGCCCTTGGGATCAGACACTGAATGTTATGAGTCTCAGTAGCCATTTGCTGAGAATATACAGTTGTGTAGTTTACACTGGATGTTCAAAAACATCTGAGCAATGAGTGAACACACGCATGAGTGGACATGCCTGGAGGGTACAATGATCTTTTTCAGGAGGTCTAGTCTCCATGAGGGCATGTGACCAGCTTCTTCCAGAGAGAGCCAGGACCTGGGTAACAGGGGCGTGCATTGTTTCTCAAAGTACAGGTCTTCATATCAAGGACAATGCTTTTACTGACTATTTTTTAAGTTTTATGGTGTTTCATATACACAAAAAAGGAGTTAAACATAAAGGTTTTCGGTCCCCTCATAGAAAACAGACGGCTAATCCATCAGAAACCGTACACTATTGTAAAGAATCTGGGACAGACCATGAGATGTGGTGAGAGGGCAGGGAAACACTTATTCAAACTTCCCTGAAAACTGAAGTGTCTCCCCCAGGAGTACCCAGGGTTCTCACCTTCTGATCGCACCAGAGGCGCCCTCTGGAAGCAGGGACTGGTAGTCCTCCCCGGTGGTTAAACGAACTACTCCTGGGCCCTGGGCTGATGGAAAGCTGGCAGGGCAGAACGGTGGGGACCGGCCAGATCTGAAGGAGTCAGCCACAGACTGTGGATCCATCGTACTCTTGACCAGGCTGCTTAGGGCCAGACCGGGACACCACCTGACATCCCCAGGGGTGGGTCCAGAGAGAAGGCTGTGGCAAACTCTAAATTCTACTGAGACAAATTCCACCACTGTCTTCTTCACTATTTGAACCATTTTCTCTCTTGCATAGCTTTTTAACATTCCTTTCTTTTCCTTCAAGTTTGTGCCTATCATTTCACTCTTTTTTAATTTTAGTTTATTTCAAATGTCATATTTTGCTCCTACCTTCTCTTATTCCATTTTGCCTTCTTCCTTTTTTATTTTTGTTTTAAATTTTATTTTCTCTCCTGCTACAACTTCTTTCTATTCTGCACTCTTACTATTTCTCCTCCCTCCTGCCTCTCAAAACCATTTTTCTTGTCATTAGTGATTTCACATTCTTTTTCCGATTCTTAATGTACCCTTATTCTCTGTCCGCC
>PVKU01014624.1:0-22063 GCA_004027475.1 Anoura caudifer | reverse complement strand
TTCTTCCTTCTTTTCTGATTGGATGTTTGTTTCTTCTTTCTGGTCCACTCCATTGATTTGAGTCCCATTTTCTTCCCATCACTATTGGTTCCCTGTGCGTTTTCCTTCATTTCACTTGTTGTAGCCTTCATTTATTCATCTAACTTGTGAACAAAATCAACCAATTCTGTGAGCATCCTGATCACCCGTGCTTTGAACTTCGCATCTGATAGGTTGGCTATCTCTTGGTCGCTTAGATGAATTGGCTCTGGGGCTTTGATCTGTTCTCCTATTTGAGCCATTTTTTTTTTGTTTTTTTGTTTTTTGTTTTTGTTTTTGTTTTTTTGGTCTGTTCGTGGCTGTTATGTAGTGAGGGGTAGAGCCTTAGGTGTTCACCAGGGCAGGGCAACCCACTCGCTGGATTGTGATACTGTATGTGAGGGCGGGGGTCTCAGTGTTTTTAGGTTTTATTTCCCGGTGCTTGGGTCCTGGGTTGCGAGTTCTGTCTTGTTTCCGTTTTCGTCTGGATTATCTGCACACGAATGTGGGACTGTCTGTTCAGCCAGCCGCCTTGTGCCTGGGATTTCCCTAGCTGCCGCCTGTGCTCCTGGGGTCTGCCGCCAACAGCTGCCTGTGTGCCTGCTCCGCCAACCTCTGCTTCCTCCTGCCATGACTCCACTCCTTTTACCAGTGTGGGTGAATGGTTGTCGGACCTCTGTACAGTTCAATTTTCTCTCAGTTCTGGTTGTTTCCTTGTTGTTTCTAAATCCTTGTTGTCTTTAATTTTGGTTGTGCAAGGAGGCACAGTATGTCTACCTACACCTCCATCTTGGCCGGAAGTTTCTCTTTGAGAACAAAGTTTTTTAATGTTACAGTAGAATAGTATCAAGTTTAGGAGACTTAAAAAATCTGGCCACCCTGCAAGTTGATGCCTGGCGCTTGACCTTGTGGTGCCTGCCAAGGGTGTCACCTCAGAGAGCTGGACGCCTGGCCTCGCAAACAGATCAACATGCTTTTGGCTAGAGATTTACTACATCCATCCTTGGAAGAGGAAAAGAAAAAAACATAAAAAGAAACGAGTAGTTCAAAGTCCAAATTCTTATTTTATGGATGTAAAATGTCCAGGCTGCTATAAGATCACCACAGTTTTCAGCCACGCTCAGACAGTGGTTCCTTGTGTAGGTTGTTCAACAGTGTTGTGCCAGCTGAGAGGAAAAGCTAGACTCACAGAAGGGTGTTCATTTAGAAGAAAACAACACGGCTTCCTGAATTTGTGTTGTATCACAGAAAGCCTTATCAGTTCAGTAATTCTACTTAATCTGCCAAGATAATGTAATTACATTTAATTTTGTAAGTATACAACAATGATTTCCTATTTTGGTGTCAGTTTTTCAATAAAATTTTGATCGTAGGGAAAAAAAATGTCTGGCCAGCCCTGGCCAGTATGGCTCAATGGATTGAGTGCTAGCCAGTGAACCAAAGGGTCATTGGCTCCATTCCCAGTCAGAGCACATGCCTAGGTTGCAGGCCAGGTCTCCAGTAGGGGGCAGGTGAGAGGCAACCACACATTGATGTTTCTCTCCCTCTCTATCTCCCTCCCATCTACTCTCTCAAAAGATAAATAAATAAAGTCTATTAAAAAAAGACAATATAATTTTTAAAATGTCTGGCCAAAGAATTAGGATTTTATTTTCTAGGATTGCAATTTTTATTTTATTTAATTAATTAATTAATTAATTAATTTTTAGAGCGAGGAAGGGAGGCAGAAAGAGAGGGAGAGAAACATCAATGTGTGGTTGCCTCTCAAATGCCCCCTACTGGGTACCTGGCCTGAAACCCAGGCATATGCCCTTACTGGGAATCAAACTGGCGACACTTTGGTTTGCAGGCCAGCACTCTGTCCACTGAGCTACACCAGCAGAGCACAATTTTCAAAACAATTTTTTGTATATTTTTAAAGATTTTTATTTATTTATTTTTAGAGAGAGGGGAAAGGAAGGAGAAAGAGAGGGAAAGAAACATTGATGTGTGGTTGCCTCTTGCATGCCCCCTACTAGGGACCTGGCCTGCAATCCAGGCATGTGTCCTGACCCGGAATTGTATGAGCAACCCTTTGATTTGCAGGCTGGCACTCAGTCCACTGAGCCAGATCAGTCAGGGCACAATTTTCCTTTTTAAAAATTAGGTCATGATGAATTGAATTATGTGATCTGTTAGATAAATATGGTAACACTGTGTTAGGTGGAGAATTGAGAGGCAAAATACCAGTTATTGAGTTTGTGTGACAATCAGGTACAAGGTACAATAGACAGTTCAGTGTGGAGGCAAAGATAATGAAGAGGAGGGGATAGGTTAGGAGGACAAACCAAAGAAAGATGACTAAATACAAAAAGTTCAGCAGAGGGAGACATCAGGGATGACCCAGAAGTAAGCCTTAGGCACTGAAAATGTCATTGACCACTGATGGAAACAGAGAAGTCAGAAGAGAAAATCAATTCTGTCACTCAAGTAGAAATGGCCTGTGAAATAGCAGAGCTGTGGTGCTTAGTGCTTGCACGGAGATGGGGATTTAGGAATCATCAGCAGAGAAATAAAACTGGAATTTTAATTTTAATGTTGTTTAAAAATGTATTGATTTGAGAGAGAGACATAAATTTTGTCCTACTTATTTATGCATTCATTGGTTGATCCTTGTATGTGCCCTAACCAGGGATTGAACCCGAAACCTTGGGGTACTGGATGATGTTCCAATCAATTGAGCCACCTGGACAGGGTAAAACTGAAACTTTGGAGTATGTAACTTCTCCACGGGTGAGAGCAGAGAAAGAAGTGTGTCCTGATTGTCAAATTCATATTCTTGCACCCACACCACCTCAAGTCCCTAGCACAGGAGGACTGTGATGATTGAGGTCCCAGCTGATGGAGCTGAGAATCAAGACTACTTGGCTGAAATGGAGGGAGTTAGGAATGAACTTGGGCAAGGGAAAAATTCAAGAGGAACTTGATAGGGCCACCAGAGCTCTGTGACAGCTAAGAATGGGTAGATTCTTCAGATACTTGAGGACAAAGAGGTGATGGCAGTTGAGGCTTGAGAAGGATTCACACCCCACAAATTCCTCATGGAAACCCAAAGGAGGTGCATTTAAGACAGTCTAAGAAGAGTGTGAGAGAGAACTAGTGGAAAACTGGAGTGATTAGGGTTTCTTAGCTTGGAAAAAAGATGTGTTCGAAGGTCTGAATCCATGAGAAGTCCTAGAAGATTTGGTAGGCTTGAAATATAGCAGTGCTGATTCAGGTTAGACATGATAAATGTCCTAATAAGCACTCCCAGGTGGTGAAGGACTGGCTTCCTTCTCCTAATGGTATTTCAGAACACTGTACAATGTACTTCTTCTCTCCCTTCAGCTTTGAATTGGGAGTTCTCCTGTTAAGAAGCAGGTGGTTGAATCAAATGATCTGGTATAGGCTGCAAGAAGTTCTTGATGATGAAATGACAAGGGATCTTCTCAGGATTACCAAGTTCTATTTAGGTCTGCAGAGGTACCTGAGGAGCTGAGAAGAACATGGGAATAAATTTAGGTACCTGATGCACCTCTGGGCCCTTCCCTTACCCACATCCCACCCACCTCCTATCCACATCCCCACTTTCTTTACTCATAGCTTCCCTATTCCCTCCCTGGCCAAGTTCAGTCTGAAGCTTCCCTACAGCCCTGGCCTAATTTCCTTAATGCTTCCCATTGGTCATCATGCATCACTCTCCTCATGAAAAGGGCAGCCTGACAGGGTGGGCAGAGCACCAGCCATAAGACAGTGTTCAGGACCTTGGAGCCTGGTATTGTGTCTTTAGCTGTCTCACTTGGTGATCCTGAGTGGGATAGTTTTCTCCTCTAACGCCAGCTTTCCTCCAGTGTAGGGAATGCTGCAGGATTAGGTGGTTTGGAGCCCTAGTCCTATCAAATGTCTTTAACCTCTTCTTTGCTCTGGTCCTAGCTTTCATTTCATTTTCTCCCAATACAAACATCTGGACTCTAAGTCACTGTTTTTTGTGGTCAAGAATTATGAGTAGTTTGTGATCTGGGGCTAGAAATTTGTCTTTCTCTGAATCCTGTTTTTCCTTCCTTTGTCCTCTAAAATAAACACTGCTCCTTAGGCATTCCTTCTGAAACTTTGACCTCTAATATAGACCATAATAGTTAGCCTTTTTCATTGAGCACCCCCTGAGAACCAGGATTCTGCCCTCCCAAGTCAGCAGGAGTTGGGCTATCTGCTTTATCATTCTAAGTAAGGCCTTTGCAAGTCAAAAGTTAGGTTTCTTCATTCTAGAGAAGGACTGAGAAATGTGACTCTCCTATTTACAGAAGAGGGAGGAAGAGGACACCTTTCACTGCATATGAATGGTAGTCACTCTACAAAGCTGTCAGTACTGTAAAGATTATGGCTGGAGATCCCTGGGCTCCCAGAGTGTAAGTGGTTCATACAGAGTTTTGGTAACAGGCCTGAATTCAAATCAATCTCCCTTGCGTTTAACTTTAGGTTGGATGCTTACCTTCTCCGAACCACTTTCTCTAGTAGTAAGAGGGGGATAATTATAACATTTTAATTGGATTATTTTGAGGATTAAAGGAGATAATATATATAATATATATTCAGTACATGACACTTAGTAGGTGTTCAGTCACTTCTTTTCCACCCTTACCTGTGTGATAACCCACCAGTAAGCCCTGAGGAGATTGGCAGGGAACCATAGGAAAAGGAGTCCTAATTCCACCCACAGCAAAAGTCAAGTGAGAAGAAAGCAGAGGAGACAGAGGAAAATATTTGTATGGGCCTGACAAGCATACATATGTTCTCCTTTTTAATCTGGACTGGGAAAATACAGGCTTCTTTCTCTAGGCAATGTGAAGCTCAGTGTCTGGATTTACTAAAATATGGGAATAAGCTTATGGGCATGTTTTCCTCATTGAATTGATTCCTTTTTCAGAAGATTGTGGCCAATCTTCCTATCTTGGGTCCTGAACCTATTGAACATGGGGGTTTTACTGTTCTGTCACCTTAATGATAGCCCCCTTGTTAAGGGTGAGCCAAAAGGGAAGGGGTGCAGGGTGGTAACTAATGAATCTGAATGGCACTGTAATGAATCCCTGACAGGAAGGTGATGGATGTAGAGAAATTCGAATTCCTTTAGTTTCTGGGCCAGGGTCCGTGTGGGAAGATTGGTTGATGTGATTGATTGCCATGAGGGTAAGATGAATGAGGCTTGGAAGGAGTGGAACTATGGGCTTTTTGGAGAAGTTAACAAACTTTTCATGGAATTCCCAATTGCTCTGGGTTTCATTAGTGAAAACCTCAGATAAAAACCCATAGAAAACACAAGGCATCTTATTCTTGAATGACAGTTTGGACAGGGAAGCAGGGATGGTTTTGTTTCTGAAAATCCCCCCTAAGATTATTTGAGAATGTCAGCAAGGTCCTGGGGAAAATGTGAAAGCAGCAGGTACCTAGCATCTTTGGACGGAGATTTAGTTCAGAATAAAGGGAGAAAACCCAGGTTGTTCATTTCCCTCACACAGCATCACAACTCAGTTGTCATGATGGGTACTTTGGCATCTGTTTATTGAGGGTTTAACCTCAAGACCAGATACTTTTATGTGTTTTTTTTTTTTTTTTTTTTTCCTCAGAGTCACAGGGAAATAATCTTTTGGTTGCCTTTTTTTTTACCACTTTTTTTTTTTTTTTTTTTTTTTTTTTTTTTTTTAGTTTTTTAAAAAAATATATTTTATTGATTATGCTATTACAGTTGTCCCATTTCTCCCCCATCATTCCCTATTTTTCACCACAATTCTGTGCTTAGATAGCATCTCTTCCACTCCCCCATCTACTACCTCTACACAAACACACCCCACATTTCCTTTCTGTTGCTAACTGTAGTGTGTTTTCTACCTTCATTAGAATGAGGGAGGTAGAGGAAATGTTCCATTTTTTTGACATAGGCTAAATTTTTATGGATTTCTTCTTGTCTCTGGCATCTGTGTTTTTTAAAAACACCAGAATGGATTCTCAAGGCACCTGCTTATGGTTTCTCTTGAGATACCAACTTTCTCAATGAACATTTCACCTTCCTTTTCACTCAATAATAATAATAATAATAATAAGGCTTGGTTACTTCCTGTTGGTATTTTAAAAAATAATTTATGCTTGGGCTTTGCAGAGAGGGGAGCCCCTCCCTGTACCCAGGCTGAAATGCTCAGATTTAGGAGACCAATGGCTGTGTCCCTAGGGCCTTTTTTGGGAAACTACTCCTCCCCCAAAGATTGCCAGTGGAAGATGTAGAAGTGCAAATGAGGAAGGTAGAATCCACAACTTTCCTAGTCTCTTGCCCTAGGGCCCAGGTCCTTGGTGTACAGACTCCCCAGGAAGTCCAAGTTAAGAGAGTAAACACTTTGAATATGGTTCAAGTTCAAAGGGCTTCCTTGTTCCCCAAGTTGCTTCAGTTGCATTAAAATAACACCTTTTAAATCTGGGAGTCTAGATTGTTTTCCTCTTGGCCAGTTCCTTAGTTTCAATTTTATTATCTGTCAAATACTAATATCAGGGGGTTGGATAATTCCAGTTTCTCCCTTAGCCTTGTGAATACTTGGAATACAGAAGCAGGGTTTCCTATTCCTTTTCTGATCTTAAGTTTTCCAAAGAGAAATAAAAGGTCTCAGCTGTATATACATTCTAGAAGCATTTATTACAAAATAAAGTTCAGTTCCCAATCTGGGAAAATAACAAAATGAGTCATTTTACAGCTCTTTGTGGGTAAATCTCTCTGGGGCTGGGGAGGTGGGGTCTGGATAAGTTGTTGTCACCTGTCCACTTACTGGGACACTGGTACCATTATTATTTCTCCATGGCTCCAGAGATGGTTTCTGAGCTGGAAAAGTCCTCAGGTTATGTTGCCTCATGATTTCCCCAGGGTTGGGTGGGAAGAATTTTTCAAAAGTGCATTGCTCAGGTGAAAAACCCAACACCCTGAAAGCCTTCCACTCACTAGGCAGGTATCTGTCTCTGCCCACTCATCTGCATGAACTTGTAGCTGGTCTTTTTGGAGCTGGTCAGAATATGGGGAGGTTGCTCCTTCAGGAATCTGGACAGAACTTTCATTTTTTGCTTCCATTCCTTCTCATTCTCAGCAGCACAGCTGTGTTGAATGTGGTATGAAACTTGCAGGGAACAGTACTTTGAAGGTCCTTCTGGATATGGATTCCAAATCAAACAAACTGCAGAAGTACATGTATAAAGACCAGGAAGTAACTTGTAGGAAGATGAAGTGTGCAATGCCCAGATAAGGAGGCCCAGATTCCAATTTCAGTTCTGTCAAGAATATGCTGTACAGTCTTGAGCCTCAATTTTCCCATGTATAACAGATATCAAGAGGACTACAGGCCAACCCTGTGATTTTCCAATTATTACCCAATCTACTTTCTCCAAGAGAGAAGTTGTGTCCTCTTCCATTGTCATTCAGTTGAGCAAGTAATTTTGTGTGGGTGTTCTCAGGTGCTGCCTTTGCCTAGGTGCCAAGTACTGACTGGGGAGCGTGTGCAATAGTACTTGTTCACCACATGCCTACACTGGTCACATTTGACTGTACAGCACCACTGGAATTTGCAGTTACAGCTGCTGATGGCCTCAGTTCTCCTTTCTTCCACTTGTAGGCCACACTCAGTGCACAGGTGCCCACAGCTGTGTTGTTCCCACCTGGATGTGTTGTGGCTATTGTGCAGACACTCCCGACCCTCTGTGCCATAGATGCCCAGGCTGGAATTGCGGATACAGTAATCTGGTGACTCCTCTAAAAAGATTAGCTCAGCCTCTGCACTAGGAAGGAAGGCCTCAGTGGGTGCCCAGTGGCCCTCGGCACTGTTTCCAACCCTTAGTTGCCGCTTATCCATCTCAATTTTCAGTGCCCAGTCATACTTGGCCTTTAGGTAGTCCCCCATCTCCCGGAAGTCAGCCAGCTGCAGCCAGCATGTCTGGATGCTGCAGCTCCCTGAGATGCCGTGGCATTTGCAGGTCCTTTTCATGGTGGCTCTCACTGCCTTGAGAGAGAGAGAGAGAGAGAGAGAGAGAGAGAGAGAGAGAGAACAAATGAGAGAATAGCTCTGGGTAGGGAAGACCAAAAGTTAGCAATTAAATAGAATATTTTAGAGTTGGGCTTCTTAACTTTGGAGGAACATCAGAATTACTTGGGAAAGGCCATGAAAAATATTTATTCCTGGGCCCTCCTTCAGATCTTATCAATTAGAGTGTTCAAGGGTTTCAGGACCTTGGTACTGGTGATTTTGAAGCTCCTCTGGGAAATTCTTAAGGAAAGCCAGACAAGTGTTGAAAAGGTTACTGGAAACCTAGGAAACCTAGGCTCCAGGCTCAAACTTCATCACTTGTTAAGCTTGTAGCTTTATCTCCCTAATTGGAATAAGGATGATCAAGAAAGTACTGGTAAATTATAGAGAAAAATATGGTTATTGGCACTGTTATTGTTTTGAAGCTGGGGGATAGAATATTTGTGAGGACCTGGATTTGTGCTCTGGACCCTCTCCCAGAGGGAAGGAAGTTCCTAGAGTTGGAACCCCCCTACCCCAAAGCAATTACCCATGGTTGTAATTGCTTTGAAGACATCTTCCTTTTGCCCTGGGCAGCTAGAACATCTAAATATAGGTTCAAAGGGAAATTTCTATGCTTTTAGCTCTAAATCCAACTTGCTCCCAGATCTGAGATCAGAATACTCCAGGAATTGCCACCCCACCAGAAGTCTTAGCAGAGAATAAACCCTCCGGAGAAACCTAGGTCAGTCCCAATCCCTTGAAGCCCAGACAGACCTTATGACAGGGGCTGGATGATAAGCCCCTGTTAATTTCCTAGAACATGCAGTTGAAAGGGTTAAAAATTTAAGTCATGGAAGCAAGGCCTGTGGAGGGGCCAGAGCACAAGGGTTAGTGATAAAGGGACTAGACTAGAAGATCTGAGTTCACTGTCTGGCTATGATGATTGTTAGTTAGTTGTATTGCCTTGGCTAAGCCACTTGGCTTGACCTTAACTGGCTTGGTCATCCAGAGAATGGGGAGTCATCCCAGTCCTGCTGAGTGGTGTGAGGATGAAACTTGGGTAGGAGATAGCTCTTGTGAGCTGTGGAGGGCTTTACAGATATGAAGCTGTTGCCAATACGGAGCCTGATGGCTGACTGGCCAACTCCTATACCCACCAGCCTGCCTGCCCTGTTGTTGTGAAGGTTCATCAGGGCTCTGGCATCCTTTCCCTTTTCCAGGCTGTCCACAAAGAGTTTGGAGATCCTTTCCCCAAATTCTACATTGTCGCTGCAGCCTCCCCAGATCCAGCCATGGCCTCCTACACATAAGAACAGAGTAAGTTCTCCATACAGTTCCTTACCAAGTCCCAGGAGAAGAGCCATGGTCATGTCGGCTGGCATGGCCAAGCCATCCCCATGTGCTCTAGAATCATGTAAAGCTGCAGCTAAAGGTGAGACAGAGAAATGGAGGTACTTGGGGTTGGGTGGGGTGGGGCGGTCCTGTTCCCAAAGCCAACTGCCCATACTTCAGGTACTTCCTAGCTCTCAGCAATTAGTCTCTATACACACAGTGAAAGCAAGCACACTGAAGATGGCCTAGCTAACCTCAAAGGTTCATCTTAGGTCAGACATTCTGGACTTCTGCACCACTATCCTTTACTAGTCTTGTTAGAGTTGCTTCTTCCCTCATCAGTGACAAATCTGAGTAAGTCTTAGGTGACAAATACTTGAGTGCTTTGGATTATGGACAAAGCCATTCTAACCCTGATATATGAGGATTAGCTTTAAACTGTTTCTGGCTTTCTTATTTATAGATACCTTGTTTTAGAGCTCTGTGCTACATGCTATTCATGGAATCATGGACCCTGGCTCAGCTCTCAGGAGAGTCTAGGTCCAGGACCTCCCACCTATGAAGTTGCTCTTAGAGTCCAGGGCTTTGAGGGAGCTGGGGCTGTGCCCCTCAGCCTTTCCCTGGAAGACTTTAGTCTACATGAAGCTCTGCACCCTTCACCTCTTCCTCTCATCAGGGAGCCCAACTTACCTGTTTTTCCATTTTTTGACTCATCACAGCCACAGTTTTCAAAGTCGCCCATGCTGCAGTTCTTGGTGATGGTGTGCATGACTCCAGCAGAGCTGATAGCATGAATGAATGCAGTCTCCCGGGTGGCTTTGGAGAGAGAAAGGGAACTGGGAACTTGGACTCTGATGACCCAAAGCAGAGGCTTTGGAGAAGCAGTGCTGTTTTTCTCCCTTGTCCCCTGCCCCCTTTGGGTTTAAGAGGATGTTCTTATACTTGAGAGAACAGCACATATCTCCTTACTTCATCTTTACTTCATTCAGGCAGGAATGAGCATCCCCATGCTACAGAGAGGGAAGGAATATAAAACCTAGGGACAGAGCAATGAGACCAAGGCCATGCTCCTTTCCAGCTGTGTGTAGTGTTGGGGCCAGGGCTCCTCTCTCCTGAAGTCCAGCCTAGGCCTCTGGTCATTAGCCACTGCTTTTGGTCCTCAGGCAGTGAGGACTTAGGGCCATAGGCTGTCTTAGGAAAAACAGAAGGGCCTTTTCTTCTTTCTGACACGAAACTAGAGCTATGTAATAATCATAATGATCATGGCTCCCATGTACTGAGCTTGTATCTTCCTGAACTCTTCATAAACATTGTCCCATTTCATTTCCACATACTCCTCATTTTTCTGTATAGCCCACAGAGATATTTCTTTTTGTCCTCATCTTCTTTACTCCTCCCCCCAACTCTTTTTAGGCAGCTCTTTATGGTTCCTGTATAAATGACTTTTATGCAAACTACTACACATACTTACAAATAGCTGCCCCCCCCCCAATGCATACACATACCCCACCTGAGGCACAGCTCAATGTGATCTCTCAGCTGCTAGAATTTTTGACAGCTGGGCAGATGGGAAACTTCCTCAGGGGCTGCAAACACAGAGCCTTTTCCCCATTTTTTATTTCATCCAAATCCATGTAAGATAAGTGTGTACAAATATCAAATACAGACATGCATTAAACAAATAGAGTAATTATTACATTTGTATAAAAATACCTTTGTATTCACCTCATTCAACCCTTACAATATTCCTGGTGAGCTAAACAGAGCTGGCCTTATGACAAAATGACAAAACTGGGGTTGACAGAGGGTTATAATTCTCTCAAGTTTACACAGCCAAGAAGTGGTGGGTCAGCAGATCATGGATAACTTTTTTATTTCACTATGCATATATATGCTACACACTCACACATATTACAAGCCCACCTCCATGCACATGTACCCCGTTGTACAGGTGCACAAACTTACCGCTTCTCAGCCTGTTGTGAGTAGACAGCTGGAGAGCATTTTCAGGGCAGTTCCAGCGTTCCCACGCAAATTGGAACTTACACTCTTCGATGCCACTCTGGGCTCCCAGGGCCACACTGGTAGTGTAGGTCAGGTAGGCCTTGCCAAGGGAAAAGGACTATGAGCTTCAGCCCTGGCTCAGATCAGGTTGTCAAATCAGGGGTGTGGAGAGCAGGACTTAAATGGGTTAGCTCTCCATTAAGGAACAGGCATGGGTTCTTCTGGGTGAGGGACTTCTGGCACTGTCTCTCCTCCCCTCTTTTCCTTCCCCAGAAGAATTCCCTTAGGAACCTGGGTGGGGAAAACAGAAGCCAGAGACATCCTACCTTGGGACCTGTTATGAGGAAATTGTTCACTGACCTACCAGAAAGAGAAAAAGTGAGGCATTGGTGAACAGGACTGAGATAATGAGGGCTTCCTTAGCAGGGAGCGAGGGGTTGGGGGAAGCACTTACCAGGCAGAGGCACTGAAGGTGGCACAACATATGCCCACAGCCACCCTGAGCATAAACAGATCCCCCATGGCCCTGCCCACCCTTAGGGGACCAGACTCAGCCCAGGGACAAATCCAGAGATAAAGTGAGGAGGGGAAGGGTCTTTCTCAGTATTTATGTGGGGAAATTCTGAATGGCCAAGGGGGAAAAATCAACAGCTCTTCTCATTTGTCCCTCACTGGCAGGGCTGCTGGAGCCATTGACCCAATGGGGGACCAGGGAGGAGGGACTCAGCCCAAAGCCTCAAGAAAAGTCCCGCCCCACCCCGCCCTTCCAGCCCTTCTCCCCTCCCAGGCTGACAGAGGGTCTGAAGTCTTTCCATACCGTGGAGGTAACTTTCCTCTACAAGTCAGACTTTTGTCTCTTCCTGCTCGAGGGCTCATTTCTCAGAATCTTGTAGCCTGGAGCAGACCAGATTCCTAACCCTGAAAGTAGGTCACCTGTCCTTTGCAGCTACAGTGTCCTTATCTGTCAATGAAACCGCACCCCTTGCCCTGCCTTTATCTCTAAGGTGTTAATAATTATGTAGGGCACCCTTGTAAGGGGGTGCACTTTCTACCTCCTCCCTTGGTGACCATGAAGCAGAAACACTTCAGAGGTCATCTCTGCAACAGTGCCTTCTAGCACATTCTACCACAGTAAGTTCTCATAAATTTCTTTCATTCCTAATAGTCTACCATTTTGTACTTGAGAATTAGATCTCCAGTTTGTTAGCTGCTTATGTATGTGGGAATCAACCTTTGGGCACCCAGGGCTGTATTTGAAAAGACTGGTGGCTTTTTGTCTCATACCAAGTTGTTTCAAGGACATCAGCCCCTTAGGCAGGAATCTGTCTTTTAGATTCACTTAGTATTTGTAGTGCTTAAGAAGATGACTAGGTGGATGAATAAATGATAGAATGAATGATTTTGCCTCCTAGTAGGGACCTGAGGCACCACTAGGTAGGATTGGGGATTATGGTGAAGGGGTAGAGATTTTTCTTAGTTGGTGAAGCCTTTCCCTAAGGCTGGGGTTCAGAGGAAGTACAAGCAGTAAGTCAGAGCCCTGACTCAGTACCATGTGACGTGGGTTTCCAAGTCACTTCCCAGCACCCCAGACCTGATTTGGATGAGAAACAGAGCTTAGGCTTCCACTCGCCTGATGGGTATCAGGGCGAAGGAGTCCCCAGGCCTTTTTAGGGCAATTCAAAGTATGAGTTAGGATTGGTGTCAGTCTGCAAACTGTTTTCTTTCTGATAAGGTAAATGCAGAAATAAAAATGTTTAGAAATTTTTATAACTATTTGATGGAATAATTTTAGATATGTTGAATCTAATAAGAAATGTGGGTTCCTATTTTTTATGCCCTTTTTTTTAAAAAAGAAATTTCATTTTTCTAGAAGTATGGGTACAAATGTCACAAATGCCAAATGTCCTTAATGGACTAAAGCTCTGCCTCAGCCCAACAAGCTCTTCCTCTGCTTGCTTGTGGGCTTCTCTCCTTGGGGAAAAGAGGCATTGGGGGCTTGAGTCACTTGGGAAAAGCACACTGAGTTTGTCCCAGTGGCTTTTCTTCTCTTTCCTACTAGTCCCAATCAAGAATATAATTTTAGCTTTCACTTCTTAAGACAGCAGGGTTGATTTCCATGCTACTCACTGTGGGGTCAGATCAGGGTTTGTGTTAGCCCTAAAGAAGGCCCCTCACACCCCCTGAAAGAGTTTTAGGAGTGACTCCAGTTTCACTTCCTGTTTGATTGACTGAGTTTTATTCCTCTTTGTCCCTCATAGCACCTGGCATTTAGTTGGTACTCTATAAACATCTTCCTTTATCTTCTAGGAAGCAGAGGGGAAGTCAATGTGCTTTTCTTTGTGTGCTTGATCCTGCTCAGATTCTCTAAAGAGCATATAATTTCTTTAAAAGGATCCTGAGATATTAAGGAAAGGCCACTGCTCCAGGTATCGGGAGCCCTGGACTCCGGCCACTCATCTGTTGTATGACCTTGGGCCAGTTATTAACTACTATACGGACTCAGTCTCTTCATCTGTAAAATGAGGGAGTAGGGAAGATATTGAATGTTGAATTACCTCTAAACATTTTCCCAACTCTTTTGAATGCTTCAATACTAATTTTAAGATTTGCAGCATCTTTTAATCCCACAGGTAATTGTAGGCCAGAAATGGGTAACTGTTGCCTTCCCTACCTGTCAGCATGGGAATCCTCTTAGTTATCTTTGAATCCTTCAGTTGGCCATCAAGATAGACCCGTAAGATAGATACTGGAGGACAACCAGTGCCTCCTTCAGAGTCCTTTTGGGCTCTGTCTACATAGGACATCTGGGCTGGACTTACCACAGTCCTTCATTGTGGACATAGGTTTCCTGGAAGGAGAGAAGAGCCAGAGAAAAGCATTCACTCCACCCTAGCCTACAAAGCATTTGCAGTCCACCTGTGCATCCATTTCCTTAACCCCAGATCTACTATTCCATTAGTTGTTTAATGATGATAGAACTCTTGGTTTCTCTCTTTCCAGAAAAGAAATCTGGAATGAAGACTAGAGCAGAAGAGGACAATAGAGACAGAGTGGCCTATAACAGGAAGGCAAAATAGCGTCTCTGAACCAGTGGTGTGCTGGTAGATTTTAGCAACCAGCTTTGGTGTGACAGAAGCCATGGTTGGTGGTGTTTGCTGATTTTCATGGTGTAAATACTTTCACCATGGCCAATTTCAAATTACCAATGTGGACTTGGGAAGAGATTAACAGTAGCACATCATCCATCATACAATATTTCTATCATAAAGATAGAAATAACAGATATAAATAACTGAGTATAGCTAATAGTAAGATATAAAATAACTAGGAAATGATAAATTTTGAGTACTTATCTTTGTTTTTAATATGATTTATTTAATTGTAGGTTTATATAATTTAATTTTTAATAACAACTATGTTTAACAACCAGTTTGAAAAATTCTGGAAAATTTAATAGTTTTCTAAGCCAGGAACCATCTTCAAGGAAACTATTAGAGCCCTGTGTCCTCCCTCTAGGCCACTGGGAGATAAAATGCAAAATACTTGTGGACTTTAACACAAAATGCATTTTTTTGTTCCAATTATGTATAAGGCTTTAAGTCTTGCTGAGCCATAGGTCTTGCTACCTGCCCTCAAGGTGCTTAGAATCTAGTAAGTAGGAGGTAATGTGTGTATCTAACTACAATGTGGGGTAGAAGATGGTAAGTAGAATACAATAAATAAATGCAGGTACCTATGGAAAGGTATTCATGGAGCTAGGAAGGAGGTGGGACCAGATCAAAAGAATCTGGGAAGGGAAGAATTCCCTTCCACCTTTAATATTGAGAATGTTGAGATTCCAGGAGTCCTAAGCAAGCACTGGAGGTTTCCTGCGGTTTGGGACGCTAGGTGCTTAAACCAGGACAGTCTCGGCAAACCAGGATAGTTGGTCACTACTCTGTGATGACGACGGTGTGCATCCCAGGCCAGTACTTCTTTCCAAATGTGCACTTTCACTAAACTCCCCAAATCCCTGTTCCCCCACTTTTCTTTTCCAGGCTTCTTCCAGGGCTCTGAGCCTACAGGGGCTACTTCCACTGCAGAGCAATTTGGGAGAAGGTGTGGAGTAGAAGGGTAGAGGGTGGCTGGAGAATGCCAGAAGAGAGAGAGAGAGATAGGATTTCTGACTTTTTACACTCCTCTGCTAATTAGATAAGGAGAGTGGGAAGGGGGAGAATGGGCCTCCATGCATATTCCCCTGAGCTGTGATACTGAGCAGAGCTCAGGGATTCTCCATCTCTGGTCTTACCCTTCCTCCCTGGAAGCTTGTCTCTTCCCACCCCCTGGGGATACTTGACTCCCAGTCCAAATGCCACAGCTGCTCGAGCTCCTGACCTTCCCTTTGGCCCTCAATTTAGTCTGAATGACTTGCAAACTTCCTCAACAACATGCCCAGAGAAGGAAGAAGAGAATACTTAGGTTTCCCTCTCAGACCTGGGGTTCCTTGTGAGGGGAGGAGAGAAGGCCATCCTGAGTGAAAAAGAGAGCAGTTGGTGGTCTGTTGAACACAAGGGCCTGTGAGAGCTGGGGTACGTTCGGGGGTGGGGGATAGGTCTGCAAGCCATGACTAGATTTGTTTCATGTTGGAAGGTGTGTTTCCTAGATCAATCTGGAAGCTCCTGAGGGCTAGGCCTTGTCAATCCCTACTACACGGGGCTCTCTCCAAGCAGCATATTTGTCTCACCAGAATGAGATGCCCAGGTGGCAGAAGCTACATCTTCACCAATAGCCTAAGGAGGTGTAGAGCTGGAGGGGTTCCTCCAGGGAGACTCTCAAACCCCCTTGCTTATATCTTTCATTCTTTCACCATTCTAAACTCCTATCTCTGAACATGTGGTAAGGCACAGAAATGCCCAATTAATCTTTCTTCATTGATCATTGGGAAAGAAAGTATGTAGATAATTGTGGGATTTTATTAGTTTTCAGAGAAATATACATCCATTTATTCATTCTAAAAATGGATCTGGCACAAATAATACCCCTTTTTTTAATTACAAAATCTTTTATTACAAAATCATAGGTATGTAATCCTGTATCATAATGTCACACTCAATCACACCATATGACATTTTAGGTGAAATGTTCAAGTTAAAACTATTAATTATTACACCCATATTATTATCCTACCAACCACACTCAAGAAGGCCTTACTTCTGCTGGACCCTATGTTCACCTGCTGAGTTCACACCAGTACTGACACTTACGGGTCTAAGATGAATTATTCTTAGTTTATATTTTTATCCTGAAGGAGTTCTCAGTCTGATCTGAGGGAGAGAACTATAACCAGTTTATAATACTACCACAGTGAGATAAAGTACCCTGTGGAAAGGTTAGAGTGCTAGTGAGGGTAATGAAACACTGCCGTAGAAGAGGACTTCTGATGGAGACCTGCCATCTGGTGGCCGTGAGTGGTAAAACAAGCTGTTTGTTGATTGGATGTGGGATTCAGCACCGCAATTTCAGCCTTTACTGAGCACCTGCCTAATGGGTAGACAGCTCCGAGTTGGCACTGCGGTGGGTGTACAGGAACCCTTCTAACATGATCTTGTCCTTGAAAAACTTGTGGATATAAGACATAGATGAGAAGTTTTCAACCAAACGACAAACACTTGATGTGCACACATGAATAAATGGGTTTTAAAAACACTATGTGATTCATGCTTGTTACCAAAACAAATTAAATAACGTGGAAGCACATAATGTAAAAAATGAGAGTCTTCCCCATCCCACCCCCTTGTAAGTAACCATTATGAAAAGTTTAGTGTGAATTTTTTTCTGTGCATATGCAAATACTTATATATATAATTTAAAAAATAAAATTGTTCTTTTATCCTCAATTTGGTTTTTAAACTTTTATCATGGACATCTTTCCCTGATACTATATATCAATATGTAGTTTCTTTTAATTTTTATATTAAGTCAAAATTAGGAATTCTTGGTCTGGCTGGGTGACTCAGGTGGTTGGAGTGTTGTTCTGTACACCAAAAAATTGTTCATTCGACCCCCAGTCAGGGCACGTACCTGAACCCACAAACTAGGTATGTGCCCTGACCAGGGATCGAACCCTCAACCTTTTGGTATATGGGACAATCAACTGAGTTACCTGGCCAGGGCTGGAGCAGGTTCTTAAAGACAAGAAGTCAACCATGCAAAGAGTAGGGGGAGAAGTCTCCCTAGCAGAGGAACCCCAAGGTCAGATTCTCTGAGATCTTGGTATAGTCCAGCAGAGGTGGGTGGGGTGGGAGAAGCTGAGAAAGCTGAGGGAGGTGTCAGGAGCCAGATCATTTGGGCCCTTTATTCTGTGGGGAGGGAGGGGAATCTGGCTTGCATTTGTAAAAGATCACTCTGGTTGCTGTGTGGACAAAGAATGGGGGTGGGGGAGAGATGGAGAGATGTCTCTCAAGAAGGACTGACAGTCCTGGTTGGTACTTAATTTCCCATTCACCCTTATCCCAGTCCATAGCTCACTCTCAGCATTTTCTATTTTGTGTGACTGGGGAGAAGGGTGATGGTATCACCTGGGAAGTCAGAGCTTCATGTAGAGATAAAGAGGATGGCAGCAGAGCCCCATGGAAATGTTTGATTGGTAGTTGGAGATTTGACTCAGGAGCAGGGGAGAGAGGACAGAATTCTGGAGGTCTGGATTTGGGCATCGAATGGGGAGAGGAAATAGTGGAAGCTGTGAGATTCCAGTGCCTGGGGCACTGGAGAGAGGGAATTGAGGGAAAGAGCAGAGAGCCAAAGACAGGTCCTCACTGAAGGGATAGCAGCAAAGGAGGCAGGGGGATAATAGAGAGTACAGCTGCAGCACCAGGGTCATGCAGAATCCCAGGGCAAGTGAAATGGAGGGGTGGAGGGCCAGCTGAGAGGTGAATACAGTTGCTGTATGGCAAAAGAGGTCATGTTGGGCTGGTGTACTCAGGAAGGCTCGTAGTAGCAATAGGACTTGAAGGATGGGCAGATGAGGAGGGCTGGAGATAAAAGAAGAAAGTCTCCACAGTAAAAAGCACAAGAACCAAAGTGCGACAGACAATTCTGTGAGTAGAGGGTAGCCAGGAAGTCTTAGGTGATAAATGTGTGTAGAAAGAGTTGAATCAGTTAGCTGATCAACATACATATTTTTTAAGCACCCAGGTATACCAGGCACCAGGTTAGGTACTGGGAGTATATCTGTGAATCAACAGACCAAGGCCCTGTCCTCCAGAGCATGTCCTTTAGCAAATCCAATCTCCACATGTAAGCAGAGGAGTTCACTCTTTATCCTGTGGGACACTGCTCTCATGTGGCCCTATAATGGTACTGGGTGGAGAGATGTCCCTGTCTGTGGGGGACACAGAAGGAATGCATGCAGTGAGAATGCAGACTATTGAAGAGCTGGGTCTGCAACAACTGCATGAGTGTGTGAGCCAGAGCTGTGCACACACAAGCTATGATAAGTGCCTTGGGAAGTCAAGGAAGTGTTTGGAGTTTCTGAGGAAGCCATTCATTTGGAGAGACTGACGGCTGATTTACCAACCTTTGCAAGGGGAACTTGCATTTGATACAAAACTCTGATAATGGAATCATTGGCTTGAACCGGTAGGAAGAAGAGGTCTTTGATGTAGAGAAGGCAGTCAGAGCCAACCCTGCCTCTAAAATCACACCTTTCTTTTTTTTAAATTATATTTTATTGATTATACTATTACAGTTGTCCTATTTCTCCCCCATCATTCCCCTCCATCCTGCACACCCCCTCCCATCCACATTCCCCCCTTTAGTTCATGTCCATGTGTCATAAGTTCTTTAGCTTCTACTTTTCCCATACTATTCTTGCCCTCCCCCTGTCTATTTTCTACCTACCATCTATGCTACTTATTCTCTGTACCTTTTCCCCTCTCTCCTCCTCCCACTCCCCCATTGCCAACCCTCCATGTGCTCTCCATTTCTATGTTTCTGCTCCTGGCCTAGTCGTTTGCTTAGTTTGCTTTTGTTTTAGGTGTGGTTGTTAATATCTGTGAGCTTGCTGTCTTTTTACTGTCATATTTTTTATCTGCTTTTTCTTAGATAAGTCCCTTTAACATTTCATAGAATAAGGGCTTGGTGATGATGAACTCCTTTAACTTGACCTTATCTGAGAAGCACTTTATCTGCCCTTCCATTCTAAATGACAGCTTCGCTGGATAGAGCAATCTTGGATGTAGGTCCTTGACTTTCATGACTTGGAATACTTCTTTCCAGCCCCTTCTTGCCTGCAAGGTCTCTTTTGAGAAATCAGCTGACAGTCTGATGGGAACTCCTTTGTAGGTGACTGTCCCCTTATCCCTTGCTGCCTCTAGAATTCTGTCCTTCATTTTAATCTTGGCTAATGTAATTATGATGTGCCTTGGTGTGTTCCTCCTTGGGTCCAACTTCTTTGGGACTCTCTGAGCTTGCTGGACTTCCTGGAAGTCTATTTCCTTTGCCAGATTGGGGAAGTTCTCCTTTATTATTTGTTCAAATAAGTTTTCTTCTTGTTGCTCTTCCTCTTCCCCTTCTGGCACCCCTATAATTCGGATGTTGGGATGTTTAAAGATGTCTTGGAGGTTCCTAAGCCTCTCATTTTTTTTTTTTTTGAATTCTTGTTTCTTCATTCTTTTCTGTTTGTTTGTTTCTTTTTTCCTTCTGGTCCACTCCATTGATTTGAGTTCCAGTTTTCCTCCCATCCCTATTGGTTCCCAGTGCGTTTTTCTTCATTTCACTTATTGTAGCCTCCATTTGTTCATCTAATTTTCAACCAAAATCAACCAATTCTGTGAGCTTCCTAATCACCAGTGCTTTGAACTGTGCCTCTGATAGGTTGGCTATCTCTCGGTCGCTTAGATGAATTAGCTCTGGGGCTTTGATCTGTTCTCCCATTTGAGCCATTTTGGGGTGGTTTTTTTTGTTTGTTTTTGTTTTTGTTTTTTGTTTGGTCGTGATTGTTATGTATGAGGGGCGGAGCCTTAGGGGTTCACCAGGGCAGGGCAGCCCAGTCGCTGGGTTGTGATGCTGGATGTGGGTGTGGGGTCTGAGAGGGAACAATGGTGCTTGCTCTGCTCTCTCTTGGATTCCAGTCCTTTCTGCCGCTTTCCCCAAGCAAATTGGGCCGTTCTGGCACTGATTTCCATGTGAGTGGGCTCGTGCATGTTCTAGGACCTCGTGGGTCTCTCCAACAAACTCTCCCATGAGGCTGGGATTCTCTTCTGGCACCCCACCCCCCACAAGTGTTCTCAATCGGTGCTTTTTAGGCTTTATTTCCTGGCGCTGGGGCCCCATGCTGCACAGTCTGTCTCGCTGCCAGATTTCGCCTGGTTTATCTGCACGTGAATGTGTGACTGCGGTCATCTGCCTTGTGCATCACTTGAGTCGGTCATCACTTGGTCTGCTCGTTGCCTCCCTGCGCTCGATAACCACCGCCTGTGCGCCTGGAACCACCAGCTACTGCTTCTTCCCACTGCGACCCCTCTCCACCCGCCGCCGACTCTACCCCTCCTACCGGTCTGGGTGAATCATGGACTTCCGTACAATTCAATCCTCTATCTGTTCTGGTTGGGGTTTTTTTGGTTCTATATTTTTGTTGTCCTTAATTTTGGTTGTGAGAGGAGGCACAGTGTGTCCACCTATGCCTCCATCTTGGCTGGAAGTCCTAAAAATCACACCTTTCCAGGAGTTATCTACTTACTTAGATGCCAGCTCTTACCTCCCATGTGGTGTGAGGGATACTGCTTCACTCTCTAGATGTCATTTTGACCATTCAGAAGCATTAGTTGGGTGAAATCATTTCTAGAGATGACATTGCTCCCTCTTAATTCCTAAATGACTACAACCCTGCTTGCTCTGCAAACTCAGCTTTCCTAGACAAAACAAGAGAGAGGGGATGAGAGAAGTGGGCAATAGGCAGGACAATATGGTTTTAAAAATTCTGTGTGAAACTGAAAAGGAAAGTCAAAGGGAATAGATGAAAGTTCTTCCTGAGCTTGAGACCAGCAGGGAATGATGCAGCTTCCTGAAGATATTTTTTAAAAGCAGTAGACAGCCAGAACCAAGAGGCATCCTGTTTGTACCTGGACTTGCCCAATTTTAACACCGAAGATCCCACATTCTGGGAAAACTGGGACAATTGATCCCATTAGGAGGCTTGGGCTCTAGCTCTGCATCTGTTACTAACTCCCTTCCCTTCAGAGCCCTAGTTTCCTCCTCAATTGTAACATAGGGTACCCGGACAAGATAATATCAAAGAGCTCATTCAGTCCTGATTAGACAATCTGGAAATTTGCCCAGGCTGCCAACATCCAGACTTTGCCTTGAAGCTTGCCCTAAGCTTGAGCTGAACCAATCTCACCAACAGAGGGCGCACCCAAAGGCACAGGGGACCAGCGAATTTTATAGAGACCATCCTTTCTTACAGATCCTTCTGTGACATTAGTTAATACCAGCAAACAGTATATTATAATTATTAGTTGTCACCTACAAAATAAAGTGAAGATTATTGTTCCTAGTTGTCATATTGTTTCAAGAAATATGTAAACCGGGCTTCCGGCCAAGATGGAGGCATAGGCAGACGCACTGTGTCTCTTCTCACAACCAAATTAAGGACAACAAAGATTTAGAAACAAGAAAACAAC
>PVKU01014623.1:7403-22167 GCA_004027475.1 Anoura caudifer | reverse complement strand
CCTGCCACAGGATTTGGTGTACAGTGTATGTGTGTCACACGGGGAAGACAAACACGCACTGTAGGTGCTGTGTGCCAGATAAAACAAACCTGATGCAAAGCAGACTTTATTCAAGAAGGCCATGGCCGCATACGCAGGGCACAAACGGGTGCATCTCAGGCTCAGGCAGAGTCTTCCCCTCCTCAGGACAAGCGCCGGCAGGACGGGTGGTGTGGGAGGGAACAGGCACTTTGGCAGGAAGTTGAAGGGACTCGCCTCCTGGCCCTTGGTCACGCTCCACGCTGCACGTCACTGAGCGTCCCACGGAAAAGAACCACGGGGCCCCCAGGACCTGCCCTTCACTCACCTTCACAAGGTCGTTGGTGATTGTTCGAGACTGCTGCCAGCCATCCCCAGAGTCCCCACCTCTTGTCTGCGACTCACCTGCCTCCTGGGCAACAAATTCGAAACCCCCAGCTCAGCTCTGCAAGGCGTCTGGGTGGCGCCCAGATGCCTCCTCCAGCACCAGACGTGTGGTATCTGCGAGAGTGCGGAGAAGCATCCAGAAGGGAAGCTTGCTGCTGCTGACCCACACGGATGCCTCATCTGAGCCCGTCCGCAAGGCTGGGATCTGCTCTCCTCCCCGCCCCCAAGCCGATCATGAAGCGCCACTTTCTGGGGTACCTGAGGAAATCACAGGAAACCGTTCACTGGGAGGAGGGCCAGGTGAGCTGCACAGCGAGGTCACGGTCCCGAGAGCCCTGTATTTTGGCAGCTGGTGCTGTGGATGCGGATGGTGGTGTGGTGAGTCCATCTGCAGGTGGAAAGTGAGAGGGTGGCGGGCAGATCAGGCGGAACACAGGCCTCCAAGACTCCAGGCGCAGCTCGGAGCTCGGTCGGATAAGTCCGCATCCAGGAGACAGAGATCAAAGCAATGAGGGGGGTGTTTGAGCTGAGCAATCCGCAGACCCTTTTATGAGTGGGAAGGTTGTGTTAATTCACCCAAATTAGGTCCCTTGAACTTACTCTGAGAACTCCTGGCCTAAAAGACTGAACTTTGACTTTGAATTCTATCAAGGACTAATGTCCATGCAAAGAATTAGCTTTCGAGATGGTAAAAATACAGTCGACATCATCCTGAGAGAAGAACCATAGTTTGAAAACACGTCTCACTGCAGACCTTGACCTTTGCCAGCCGATGGTGGTCGGCGCAAACCAAACACCACCGGGAGTCCCCAGTGTCAGAGGCGGTGAGGGAGGAAGCTGTTTGGAGCGCAGAGCTCAGCAGGGCGACCGTGCAGCTGTGGATACGACTCGGCCGTGACGCTGCCCCGGGTGCAGGGAGGGATGGACTCCTCCCCAGCCAGGCAGCTCTGTGCTGCTCCGCGCTGCTCCGGGGAGTCGCCCTTGGTGTTCCGGCTCAGCCAGGGAAGGGTCTTCAGTGGGAAGTTTGCTGCCTAAACAGGACGACCCAAACGATAAAATGTCTCTGACCACAGTTAGATCCCAACCAGCCATGGATGCTAGCGGCAAAACCGGAATGCCCCTTAAGGAATCTGGCAAGATGAATGTGTTGGCTTCTCCTCCTACCTGGGAAGAAGTATTTGCCCAGGTACCGCGGGAGGTCCTGGCTGCAGCACCGACTCCTCCAGGGGCTGCAGAAACAACCCACGCGACTCCACGGTTGCGAGCATTTGCACGGCGGAGTCCAGAGACGTTTGCTGGCTCGGGTGTCCCTGCAGCTGAAGGGACCGGTGGTTCTGGTTAGGTCTCGCACTATAGCATCTAACTGAGGGACGCCAAGGCCACCCATGAAAACGTGGCTCTGAGAAAGTGTTACCGTCTGCTAGAAAACTGCCCGCAAGTCACATCCCACAGAAAAACCGAGAGAGCTGTCTTCACAGACAGACAGAAGGATGGATCCTCATCCGGGGAGATCCCTGCTCTCCACGAGGCTCCCTCGTTCCTCTGACCAGAGCTTGGAGCAGGCACTGCTTTAACAACAGTCAAAGGCGGTACCAAGTGACCCCAACAAAAGAGAAGCAGAAACGTGGACAGGTGGAACGGACAGCTGCCCGGGCAGGGGAGCAGGACTGGACGAAAGGAGATGAAGGATGAGCCAAAGAACATGTATGCATGACCCGTGGACAGACAGGTGTGGGGAGGCCAGGGGCAGCGGGGGCCAGGTGGAGGTGAGCGGAAGGTGGGGCAGAAGTGGGGGCCTCTGTGTTAATAAGACTTTAAAATGAAAGTAACACACCCCCAGTTGGTCTCCAGCGGCCTGGACGTCCCTCTAAGCGTGTCCTCCTCGGTGCGTTTGCACCTTGTGGGGTGACCATTCGGGCCACCGGGGACACCTTGGTGTCTTATTCTTTCCGTTCTGGGCCCGCACCTCACTCCTGCGACTTCTGGGACTGAAGTGACGCGCTTCACAGAGCTCTCAGGGAGAAAGAACTCAGGGTTGGGAGTCAAAGCATGTGCGGGGCCTTCTGAAGGCCCCGTGCGGATGGCGGCCCTGAGCTCAGGGTCGTGGTTCGCAGGGCGGCACCAGGCCCCTCAGCCCCCGGAACCCCTGGGTGCCAGGTAGCTCAGTTGCACCCGAGGGGATAGTAAAAAGTTCCTAGGAGGGACTGAGGGCAGGTCAGAGCCGCAGACGGTGCCTACACTCTCCGCAGACGACCAGCAAACACCGTGGCTGTGTGGGTGGCCCTCCCGGGCATGTGCTCCCACCTGCAAACACATCCGATGGCCTCTGGGCAAAGCCGTCCTCCGGTTCACAGGGGCTGTGAGGTTGCCCGTCACCCACAGTCCTGCAGAGTCCCCTCCAGCACCAGGAAACTCGGGTCCCTGACCCACAACCCCACGTGTACCTGAGGCTGCCAGCTCCCCCCGGGTCCCTGTAGCGGAGTCCCAGGCAAAGCCCAGGGTGACTCCTGCCCAGCAAAGCCGCTGTGACCCTGCAACAGGCTCCCTTCCGGGGCGAGCCTGCAGCGGCCTCCTGCCCGGTGGCCAGAGGAAACCCTGCCAGTTCCCATGCCCGAGAGACGGCCCAACTCCACAGGCACCTCAGCAGAATCGGCCCCCAAACGGGCCTTCCTCCCTAGCCGGTCAGCACCCGCTGCGGGGGAGGTTTGGCCAGCAGACCGGGCTTTACTCAGGACAGCAGAAAAGGCCATCGGGAGGAGGGCCCCCTGGGCAGAGTTGCCTGAAGGAACCTTGCCCTAGAACTTGAGCCGGGGGCATTTCCGGGGCAGTGGGGCCGAGGCTGGGCCTCGCGAGCCAGAAGGCAGCTGGCGACGTGGTGTCATGTTGCACGGCTGGGGGGAATGATCGCTTCCCATCGTGTCCTGTTGTCGGGTCGGTTGGAGTTTATTTTTGCATGTGGTTTGCGTGGAGGGAGGTTAAATTCACTTCAGACCCGATGCGGAGAAGCAGGAATTGGCAACTATGAAGACTGCCGGCAGGGAGGCCTCGCGCGAGCCTGGCAGACAGATCAGCTTTCCCTTCGGGGGCACTGGGGTCACACCGCCTGGGCTCCTCTGTCACCACCAGTCGAAGCGTGATGGGCGCTCACAGCCTTTGGATATATCACTGAAAACGTGCCGACAGGCGTCGCCGAGGTTCTGACGTGAGACTGGGAAGGCGGCCCCAGGCCCGGCTTTGCTCACACCCAACAGCATCTCCCCTGGAGACGTCTGTCTGACACCCTGGCTCCTCCCCCCCACCCCACCCCCGGCAGGATCTGGTCACCCTTTTCTTTGGCTCATTCGACAGCAACCTCGTGAAGCCGACTCGCGGAGGTGGTGAGCGCACCTGCTTTGCTCTCCGCTCCGTGGGCCAGCGTCTCCCCGTAAGGTGGCACGCCGTGATACCAAAATGCGCAAGTACAGAGTGAGTGAATAAATACATGTTAAAGAGAGAGAAACGAAACAAGAACAATTTCTATTTCTGATTCTGACGACAAGGTCCAATGGATGGGGGTCCCCCGCACGCACACACACACCAAGTAATTTTCTAACACCAGCTGGGGTCCTACAGTTCAACTCGATTCTGACATTGTTTGTGTGGTGGGGGCAGGGGGTGCAGTGTCAGGCCCATTCCTAACCCTTCCCGCAGACCCTGCGCCCTGCTCACCTGCTGGCTGGAGGGAAAAGACGCCCGGCCGGGCCTCCTGTCGGGGAGGATGCCCCTGGGTCAGGGCAGCCAAGCTCGGGGTCGGCGGAGCGAGGCGCTGCCCGGGGAGGGGAGGGGGCGTGCAGAGCTGCAGAGCTGGCGGGTGTCGGGGCGAAGCCTCTTCGCACTGAACCGGACTGATTTCCACCACGGGCGGTGCTTCCGATCCCAACAGCATTTGCATTTTATTAGTCAGTTTTAAAGACATTAGGACATTTCTAGTCACAAAACAGATTTGGGCGATGGCCTCTCAGTGTGGGAGATGATGCTGTCCAGGTTTTTCACGGAGATGACATTCCGATTTCTTAGATCAGCTGCTCTTTCTCTCAGCGAAGAAGCCACTGCGCTCGCTCACAGGAGTCTCACAAAACAGTTCGAAGAAAGAGGCGTTCTCAGGGTTGCCCGCCAGTTTATCCCTTAGATGCCAAACCATAATTCAGATTGTGAGTATTTACAACATTTTTATATGAAAAACACAGCCAGGTAGAATGCAATACCTGTGCATTTACACATACGGATTCACCAACTATAACCGCGGTACTCTTTTCAAATGTAAACGTGGCAAAAACAATTTTCCAAAAGGCAGTTTGAGCTGCCCTGGCGGCCAAGGTCCTGCAGCGGAGAGTGGTCACAGATGGGCTGGGAGATGCTCTCACTCGGCGTTCCAGCCGCCCAGGGCTCCGGGGGCCGCAGAAGCCGCAGGTGGTGCCCGTTTGCCGGTCACGTGGGCTCGGGTTCCTGGCAACCTTTCGCCCACATCGGTGAGGTAATATTTTCAAAATGACTCTGAAATGCATCTTTAATGAGCTAAACACACACACCTGCAGGCAATCGGAATCCCGCATACCTTTAGGTGGGATCTCAGAAACCACATGGCCACTAGATCAATCAATACCGCTGTCACGCAGGGGGCTGCCCGCGGGCTGGGCGCCAAGCACATCTGTCTTTGCAGGGAGAAAAACCGTTTCTCCAAGCTTCATGCCCCTACGTTTGTGAGATAGCCTTCTGAGTTTACAGTTCGGGGCAAAGTTTTGTTCCTGTCCTTGTCGTCTGCGACAGGAACCCTGTGGACCTGTCCAGAGAGCAGACCGCGATCGCCGCTTTGTCCTCTCGTAAACATTCAGGAGGCGCAGGCCAGGTGCCCCGCGGGGCAGACACAGACTAAGCGCAGGAGCCCTGGGTGGGCCTTACACCAACGGTATTTTTTATTGGATTTTTTTGCATGACCTGGTTCACATCTTCATTAACATTGTCATCTGGTTGGTGCGGTTACGAGAGCTCCCTGCAGTTAAGTGCTGCTAGATCCCAAACACCACGTGCCGTCCAAGGTTCTCCCTGATTTTCCCGGCAGCACCGCAGCTGGGTATCAGCAAGCCCTGGCTCCAGCTGACACTGAGGTTCGCTGGGTGGAATAGCCACAAAATTCAAAAGAGCCACAGAGCAAAGACGTAGGTCGGGTTGTCCCATCTGCCGCCGTTCTCTGCCCACCCCACCCTGCGCGGGGACGCACAGGGCAGGCCCAGCGGGCTGTGGTGGCGTCCTCACTGTCCGCCAGGGCCTCCATGGCCGCCGCCCTGGCCCTCTGGTCCCTCGATGGACATGGCACCAGGTAGCTGTGAGCAAGGGGGCTGGGTCCACTCCGGGACAGCCTGGGGTGCATCTGGGGGCATGGAAAATGGTCTCCTCTCTGCTTGGGCAGAGGCCAGGTTCCAGACAGGCTGGGACCAGGAGTGGGGACAGTGACGATGCTGGAGAAAGCCACCATGACCTGAATACACACATCACAGGAGCAAAGCATCCCTGTGCTGCTTTAGGCCACTGAGAACCCGGACTGTCTGGCAGGCACACCGAAGGATGCTAGTTTTAGACAGCTGGGGAGATGAGCTCAGGATGAGGGCCAATGGGAGGGACTGTCCCGGGGACACGGGGTTGGAGCCAGGCACTGAAGTCCTGGGTGGCTTCCGGAATGGAGCTTCCACACCGTGCGAGGCAGATGCAGATGCCAGCTAGTCGGGTTCTTTCAAAAACGTCGAGAACAAGGTTACTCCTAGTCAGACTTTGGGTCACGTCGAGAAATGGGAACCGCACAAACGCCAGACCCAACAGAAAGGAGGGCTCCTGCAGCCGGGCCTGGCCTACGGGCACCTGCCTGCCAGCACATCCCCAGGGCGGGCAAGCACAGGGCGAGCCCCTGGGGACAGCGCCGCCCCTGTGGACGCGGTGAGGTGTGCATGGGTCCCACGTGTCTGGAAAGGGTGGGCTAGTTGCCACGTCTGCGTGGTGCACTGTCCCAGGGGTCACTGCCTGAAACAAAACAGCACATGTTCTCTGGCTCAGGGATCCAGATGTGGCCGCCCGGCACCCCGGCTGTGAAGCCTCGGCTGCAGCCACTGTGTCGCTGGCCCTGCGGTCATCCCAGCAGCTGCTGTCCTGACTCAGCCCTTCGAGGACTGTGTCACTGGCTGCATGGCTCCTGCCACACGTCCTCTGCCACCTGGTACCCGTGCACCCAGCGTGCGAGCCGAGAGGCCCTGGAGACTCGGTCTGCTGTGCCTGGATCCTGGGAGTGACCCCATCACCGCGCCGTGTCTTGGTCATTTGAGGGCCCTGCCCACCCTCAAGGGGCAGGAGTCATACCTGAGCCCCGGGAGTGTGGATGGCCGGCGGCCTGAAAAGCTGCCTCCTCAGGGTTGGGTTAAAATGAATGAAATTTCACTCTAATCAAAGGACAGCAGCTGGGCCCTGGTGTGCGATCAGCCAGTTTGGCCTGAGAGGAGTGGGAGAAACGGCAGGGAAGGGTCTGGGGGAATGGGGACGGCGAGGAGCCACCTCACTGCAGACGGTGAGGTGACAGCCGTCCCAGGCCATGAGCACACGGGATGATCCCCCCGGGGGCCGTGGAGCTAGGAGTGCCCTTCCCGACGGTGACAGGAGGGTCCTGCCCGGCCCGCTCAGGCCCCAGACACAGACCTGTGTGTTTGAGAGGTGGCCCCTCGGGGCGATGTCCACTCAGTGGGATGGACGGGGCCAGGGGTTGCGCAGCCAGGCATCCGGGGGCCCCTCACTGGGCCTCTGTCAGGCCTCAGGACAGTGGAGGAGGGACCACGGTGTTCCTGCCGCGAGGTGGAGGCTGCTGCTCCATCGAGGCCTCGACCTCGCATGTCAGGGTCCCTCGCTGTCCAGATCTGAGGCCTTGACCTCTGGTTCCACAGACTTCCCACACCCCGCCCCACACCAGTGATTCTTTATCAGTCATGTTGTGCAGAGATGGGTGCAGACGGCCCGGGTGCAGCTCCGAAGGGCCAGCAGGCATCGGGACACTGCTCTGGACACCTCTCAAGGTGAAGGTTAGGTAGAGAGGGTTAGGTAGAGAGGGACGCATGTTTTGCAAAAGCATCAGGGGATGTGGGGCCTCCGTGGGCTCATTAGAAGTCCTACAGGGCGTGAACCGGAGGGGCTCCCCATGTGCCGGACCCGCCAGGCCGTCCTCCTTAGCGCCTGGAATTAACTCTAAGTACGATCAAGGAAGGGACTGGCCTTGTGGGCTTCAGGGCGGAGAACGGAGGGGAGAGGCCAGGGGGACGGACCGAGGCCTTCAGGCTCGGAGGCCAGCCGGCTGTGGGAGGGGGCGGAATGTGAGGAATAAGGCTGATTCCAGATTCGGGTTGACGCTGCTGGCTGGCACGTGGGACCACAGGTCAAGATTGAGGCCCTGGGGCAGCAGACGGGGAAGAGTCCGTGTTGGTGGAGTTGGGTTTGACCTGAGAGCACGGGAGGTGTCCTACCGGGAGTCCAGGGTCTGGGGGTCAGAGCCAGAAGGAGTGGCCCATCCCTGTGTCTGGTCTTTGCAGAAGCCCGAGTCTTCCCAGGCACCTGGCGCGACTCACAAGCTCCCCCCCGCCCCCCGGCCAGCCCCCTGTCCACGTGGGTCACAGGGGCAGAGATGGCCGACTGCTCCCAACAGCAGCAGCGGCCCAGCCCCACGCGGAGCAGCATCCGGGCTGCTCCCTCGTCGGCCACGGGCACCGCCCCCATGTTGCAGACCAGGCACACGCTGGGAGCCCCCTCTGCGACCACGCGCCGCGCGAGACTCTCGGCGGGCGGACAGTGGCCCGGCCTCCCGCCCGGACGGCAGTCTGACAGGCCACAGCTCGGACCGCGAGCTCCCAGGACTGCTGGGACTTCAGGGCACCATCTGCGGACGTGGCACGGAGGACAGTTTCCTCGCTGCTGATCGCGGAGCCTCTTTTGCTACAGGCCTCGCTTCCCGGGCATGAGTGACATGCCATCCTGGGAAGCGCACGAAGAATTCAGAACATCTATCGGCGGACGCGGCAACAGCAGCCTTGTGCCCAGAAACAACCTGGGAGAGACTTTCTGGAACGGATTCAAAGTATCTGCACCCGGGGGGGGGGGGCGTCGTCAGACGCTGCCAGCGAAGCACGGGTCAATTATCCAGCCGTAATAGCCTAAATTAATGCCACATGACGGGATGTTCAGGCTGCTTAACATGCAGCGGGTTTTAAAGGGACCTGACAAACGGAGCTCGGGTCTGTTTTCGTTTCAGAGAGGGGCTGTGCCGAGGCTGCTGCCGAGACACGGCCACAGGTCCCCACTCCTCTCCGCGGGGACAGGTGTGACGCAGAAGCAGGAGGCTGGAGACCCCGGGGGGGTTCCAGACCTGCTCCGCGCGCTCACCTGGAGGCAGCGGTCGGCTTCACCTGTTCGGAGGCTCTGTCACCCTCACCGGGGACCTGGGGGGTGAAGCTCTCCTGCTCGGACGCTTCGCCCATCCGTTGCCTCACCCCCACAGCCCCCTCCCGACAGAGGCCCCGGGGTTCAGCTCGTGCCCAGGACTGAAGGGTGGGACCAAACCACGAACTCTGATCAGAGGTCAATGAAATCCTGCACGCTCAATGTCCGCAAGGCCTGCGGCTCCCCAGGGCTCTTAGCTCGGGGCTCGCACAGCAGCAGGTCACGGCCAGCAGGACCTGCCCCACCTCCGGGCCGCAGCCTGGGTGGGTCCCGTGAGCACCGGCGGTGAGGCTGTTTGTCTACAAGTGGAAGGAAAGACTTTGCAGGCCCTTAAGGGGGTTTCCTGCAAAATGACAATAAAACTCCAGTCAAAGATGCAAACTCGGTGCCGCCGGGGTGAAGAGCAGGTCTCTACGAGGTGCAGGGGCCTCTCGTTGGGGAACCGGGGGCCCCACACCCAGAGAGTCCCCAAGCAGGTTAGAGCCCTTCTCCCCGGACATTGCAGTGGCGCCCGGAGGCAGGATCCCTCCTCCACCCGAGACTCCGTTCCAGAGTCTCGAACATGTAGCAACAAAGCCAAACCAGCCGACCTCTCAAGGCTGCGATGCAAGAGTATTATTTCTTTTGCATTGCAGTTTGTCACCTGCATTTCTGTTTGCCTGTAAACTGAGGATTTCCGAGTGCAGTGATTATCACACAGAGATCCAAACCATCCTTTACTTACTTATTTTTGAAGTTGAATCTCGGAAAAATTCCAAATCGTCGATGCATTTTTTTCCCCTGCAGCTTTGGTCATCAGTCCACTCGCCGGTCACGGCCGTGAAAACCCGAGTCCTGGGTCCGGGGCTGGTGATGCTGCCGCTCCTGGGGGCGGGACCCGTGCGACCAGCTGCTGCTTTCATTGGCTGGCACAGTGAGACAGCCTTTGCGTTCTGGGGTCTTCTTCCCTAATTCCTGCTCTTCTGCTAACTCAGGAGTCAGGTCAAAACGCTCCCTCCCAACAGACCCGTACAAACAGCAGCGCCCCCGGCCCCCTCCCTGCAGCTCCTGCTCTGCTCAGAGACTCAGCCCCGCTCCAAGCCCGCCTTCTGTTTGTTTGCTTAATCCTCACCCCAGGATATTTCCATTGACTTTCAGGTGGGGGAAAAAAAAACACAGATTAGTTGCCCCAAACCCGGGATTGAACCTGCAACATTTTGGTGTATGGGCCGACACTCCAACCAGCCGAGCCCCTCAGCTGGGGCTCCTCTGACGTCAGAAAATCGTGAAACATGAACACCTGGGGACATGAACACCTGGGGAAGGTCGACGGCGCACCGAAGTGCAAAGGTAACCTTCCACCCCGGAGACGCAGCGCTCACTGGCTGCTGTGACTCTGTGAGAGGCAAGCGCAGGGTGCAGCCCTCGGGCCCATGCTCTCGAATGCCCTGCCCCTGCGGTTGAAACAGGCCCAGCACACCGCCCCCAAAGCCAGGCCTGGGTTCTCAGCTCATCTACTTCTGTAATTCCGTCGGTCTTGCCTCGGCCCCAAACTTCCACCTGGGGGTGAGGGAGGCCGGGGCAGTCTGCGGGTGCAAAGGGTCCCTGCTGCCAACCCTGCACCCCTTCCCTCCTGGCGATTTCCCGCTGCCCTGGCAGGGCCGGGCCGGCACACCTGACTTAGCTGCTCGGTCTGGCTCGACTTGACTCAAAGGAACACGCTTGGCCGGGAGACCGGCCACCTGGCCACGCTCCCGGGAACCTAAGGGGCATGCTGATGGGCTCTAGTCCTGATTTCCAGTTTCTGCTTCTGGGACAACCCTAGTGGGGGTGGTGGTGGGCTACAAGGAAGAGGCGGCGCTGTTTCTGGAGAAATACACACACACACAGCTCGGACGTGGCAAACCTCATCCCCATGAAGGCAGGAAACGAAAGCCCTGTGGTTCTCGGCTCCGCGCCGAATCCGAGACAGCATCGCTCGGTCAGAACCTCCAGGTTTCTCTCCGACCAGCGGGGCAGCCGGGCGGGTCTGTGGCAGGGCGTCTGCGCCCCCTGCTGGCCGTAGGCGCAACGCGCGGCCGCTCGCCGCGCAGAACCGGAGTCAAGAGCCCCTGGAACTCGGGGATCGCGCGACGCTGGAGGCCGTCGGCACGGAGCTGGGGCCGCCGCTGTGTCCCTGCGGGCGCTGACCCCCACCCCGTCCCCGGCGAGGGCAGCAGGGAGCGCGTGTCGCCTGCCTCCGTCCTCCGGGCGCCGCGCAGTGAGCACGCAGACACCTCGTCCTTTCCACTGGGGAACTGAAGTCCTGGGAGGTCGGAGGCCTGGCGTCTCCAGCTGAGCGCGGACTTGGACCCAGCCCGGCCCCGCTAACGCTCTTCCTGCAGAAAGGCCGGTCCGGATCCAGATGCGCCTGAGCAAATCTCGAGGAGCCCGGGGAGCAGAATTGAAACCCCCACGCTCCTGAGGATGGGCTGCGGCCGCACGAGGGTCTGAGGCGCCTGCGGGGCCTGGGCTCAGGCAGTGCCTTTGCCCGGACCTCCCTCGGGACACGATCGCGGCCCCAGGGGACCCCACGGCAGGAACACCTGTGGCAGCGACTGAGTCCTCACCACCAGCCCCTCTCGGTGTCCTGGTGACTTGGCCCAGATGAGCCGACGGCTCACCTGCGAATCACCGGCCCCGTGACCCGAGCCACCGACCAGCTACAAAAGGAAATGAAATGTGATGGAGGCCGAACTTTTGCTGGAAAAGTTAAAAAGACAAAATTCCACAACTGTCTGCTCAACATATTTCAAAAACGTGAACTTTCATATTACACACCAAGTATATGTTGAGAGATTCCTGGATAAACTTTTATAGTCAAAATAAAAATTGTCTGAATTTACTACTTAATGTTGCAACTTTTACTGTTAAATGCACATAACGTCAACACTCGAAATTAATTTTATACACTGAATTTATTATTTTGATTTAATTACACCAGTTCCTGTTCCAAAAATATCACACACACCGGAACAAAAAGACCTGTTGTGTTTTTACACTGAAGTCATTTAACTTCAAGTTCATGAGAATATTACACCAGTATCGCAAAAAAGGTGACTCAGTGAGACAGATGGCCCACACTCAGCTGGTCCAAATGCTTTGGGGACAGAGAAAACGCACCCGTCCCCACCCTGGTCCCTTCATCGACCGCAGCAAACATCTAGAGCTGCCTGGACAAGACCCCACGTCCCTCCGGGCCCTGGGCTCGGTCCCGGGGCTGGACGCCGCCTCCCTTCCTGGACCTGACTCGTGCCGTGGTCGTGCCTTCGAAGCCGTCTTACCGTGGAGCCGCCTAAACTGGCGCAGAAAGGCACACACAGGCTGCGAGGCCGACTTCAGGTCCGGCTTCACGTGGGACGCTGTTTTTAAGTCATTGTTTACGTTCAGTAGAAAAGTTTAACGTGTTGCTAAGGGACTGGAGAGCATTTTAGGTTAAAAGCTCCAGATTTTTCTACAATACTCTATCAAGTCACTCCTAAAAAGTAATGTTAAAACAGCAAGAACTCTCCTAAGAGTTCACAATTGTCTATAAAAACATTAACCATCTGGCCCTGGCTGGTGTGGCTCTATGGATTGTGTGCCGACCTCCGAAGCAAAGGGTCACCAGTTCGATTCCCACTCAGGGCACAGGCCTGGGTTGCAGGCAGGTCCCCAGTCGGGGGTACATGAGAGGCAACTGGTCAATGTTCCTCTCCCTCTCTTTCTCCCTCCCTTTCCCTCTAAAAATTAATGAATGAAATCTTTAAAAAAAAAAGAAAAACATTATCTGACCTTCAGGATTTAATTTTAATCTATCAAGGTGTTAGCTGCTGAATACAAATGTTTATAAAGACAGTTTTTTCATTTTTTTTAAAATTTGAAGACTGTACTTCATGTAGGGAAAAACATCTAGTTAAAATTAAGACAACTAATCATTTTTTCAAGCCAAAATCAAGAGCCAACAGCCTTCCCTTTATTAATCACCATAGTTTTTAAAAGTGCGGCTCTCGCCTCAGCTGTCACCCTCAAGCTGGGGCTGCAGCTTGGCAGGAACAAGACCAGCCGTCGGCCGGTGACGCTGACACTGACTCGGGTAGCGTGTGTGCCCGCTCACCTGTCCCCAACCGCTGGTAACACTGTTCCCGGGACCCACAGGAGAAGCACCACCACCGAGACTCGGGAAGGAACGTCCCTGATCTGTGCGTCAGAAACGGCTGGAGGCTGAGGATCCCTCCCTGGGCTGCGTGTCCCGGAGAACAAACTCAAAGAGCTGCCCCGCTCCCTCCAGTGGGACTGGGACTCGACGGCCTGTCACCGCAGCCCAGGTTTTTGTGGCCTCAAATCCACTGGTTTATGGCACAGTGACGCTGTTCGGAGGGGCACCTGGTGTTGCTAAGCACCCAGGGGCTCAGCTGTCAACAGCGCCACTGGGGCTCCCCCACATGAGCACGTGGGGGATGGCTACGCCCTGTGGACAGACCCCTGGGGCTTGTGAGGACTCACTGAGGGCCTGGCCTGACCCGGGGCCATAGCGCCGGCTGTGCCGTGCCCCTGTCCATGGCTGGGGAAAGCCGCATGGTGACCCAGGAAGGAAACCACCCTGCCCACCAGCACCACGCGCTGCACCTGGCTGCCAGCTCTCAGCTGGCCAAGTGGCTCCTCCGAGAAGCAGCTCCAGGTGGCCCTCGTTCCCGGAGCAGCCGTGTAGCTTGCCCATCGCCAGGGCAGGGCGTCATGCCCGCACTGGCCAACCGAGGCACCATCCTGGGAGCCGCTGCTTGGGAGACGCCATCATCGCACATTGTGCCTCCTCGGCGACCCCGAGCTACAGGGACGACCGGGAAGACAGCCTGAGTCCCCGAGCCCAGCCTGATGCACACCAAGCGGAGTCCCAACGAAAGATCATCTCTGCAAACTGCAGGCGGCCGCTGGGAAGGGCGCCGCATGGCGTGCCCTTCAGTTCTGCAAACAGCGGCGGCGGGAGGCCTCCCGGGACAGCAGAGCGACGGCCCCGTTACTGCTCCTTTCTTCTCCGTCTCCTTTCTCTCACCTTCTCTTGTAAGTTCTTCAGGTCCGTCATCACGTTCAAGGTCTTCCACACCCACATGACCTGAAAACAATCGTTTTACGAGCATTTAGATCGGGAAACAGTCACAGAGGGAGGGAGAAAGCGGGGCCCCGCAGTCTGCCACGTACGCACCACAATGACCACGGCGTTGAGGAGCAACGGCACTGAAAACACCAGCGAAATGAACATCCCCCTCGAATCGAAATACTGGTATTTTGAAAATAACCTGTTTCGAGGAAAATGTACAGATTACTCGGTGCAACGGGACACTGTGAACGACGCACAAGTCCTACACCAAGAAGGACAGGACCCGCCACCCCTGGCTGCCCTCACCCTGGTCTGCCAGAGCGCAGACTGGACGCCCACTGGGAGGCAGGGGCAGCGGTCCCTGGGGACAGTCGCAGGGCTGCCAGCGCAGGGAGGTGACAGGGAGGCACAGGAAGTGGGGGGGGGCCGTTCTGAAGCAGAGCAAAGACTTGTCCCTGAGCTGCTGTGTGAGCAGCGAATCCGACACCGATCCTAAAGCGCTCTGGACTGACAAGTGCCCTGGGTGAGGACTTAGGGGTGCAGCTGGGAGCAGGAGGGGCTCCTGGGGGGGCGGGGCTGAAGCCCAACACTGACACGGTGGTCCCGGGAGGGCAGAAAGGCCTCAGCTCGCCCTCCACGCGACGACACACGCACCCAGCTGCACCGCGCCGCGTCCTTACTCCGCAGCCGAAGCTGCTGCGAACCAGCCCCTGCCCCTCTCGCGTCCTCCCCCCCCCCCCCCCCCCCCCCCCCCCGCGGCCC
>PVKU01014622.1:0-22162 GCA_004027475.1 Anoura caudifer | reverse complement strand
TTTTTTTTTTGAAGTCTATTTTGTCTGATGTGAGTATTGCTACACCAGGTTTTTTTTTTTCCCCTGTCCATTTGCTTGGACTATTTGTTTCTAACCCTTCACTTTCAGTCTGATCAGGTCCTTTGTTCTGATGTGGGTCTCTTGTAAGTAGCATATGCGTGGGTTCATGACTTCTTATTCATTTAGCTATTCTGTGTCTTTTGATTGGGGTATTTAATCCATTTATGTTTAAGGTTATTTTTGATAGGTATTTATTTATTGTCATTTTTCGTACCTGTAATCCACTCTGTCTCCCTCTTTTTTTTTTTTTCCTTTTCTTAAAGCAGACCCTTCAGCATCTCTTGCAGAACTGGTTTGGTAGAGGTGTATTCTTTTAGATTTCTTTTGTCTGGGAAGCTCCTTATTTGGCCTTCCATTTTAATTGAGAGGCTTGCTGGATAGAGTAGTGTTGGTTGCAGGCCCTTGGTTTTCATTACTTGGAATATTCTTTGCCATTCCCTTCTGCCTTGTAGCATTTCCATTGAAAAGTCAGCTGCTAGGCTTATCAGGGCCTCCTTGTATGTTACTTCCTTTTTCTCCCTTGCTGCCTTTAAGATTCTCTGTTTGTCTTGGAATTTTGCCATTTTAATGATGATGTGTCTTGAAGTGTACCTCTCTGGTTTCCTCTTGATTGGGACTCTCTGTGTTTCCTGGATTTGTGTGACTTTTTCTCTTATCAAATTAGGGAATTTTTCCATCATTACGTTTTCAAACAGGCTTTCTATCCCTTTCCCTCCTTTTTTTCCTTCTGGTATCCCTATTATACGGATATTATTATGTTTCATGTTGACCTGCAGTTCCCTTAACACCTCTTCCTTCTTTCTGAGTCTTTTTTCCTTTTCTTGCGCTTTCTGGGTATTTTTTTCTACCTTGTCCTCCAGCTCTCTGATTCAATCCTCTGCTTTGTCTAGCCTGCTTTTGAGTCCTACTGTGTTTTTCAGTTCAGAAATTGTATCCTTCATTTCCTCTTGGCCCTTGTTGATAGTTTCTATTTCCTTTTTCATGTTGATATAGTTTTCAGTGAGTTCATTGTAGTTTCCCTGTAGTTTTTGGTAAATCTCTGTGAGCTCATTGAGCTTCCCTTATAACCACTGCTTTGAATTCAATATCTGATAGTTGACTTGCCTCTATTTCATTAATTAGCATTCTCCTTTCCTTTCACTTGGGAATTCTTTCTTTATCTTCCCATTGTTTGTGAGACCCTTCTTGGCCTCTGCTCCTTTAAATTGATCTGTTCTGACTCCCTGGGTTTATGGTGTGAACTTATATGGTAGGAGACCTATGATATTCAGTAGTGCAGTCTCTTTGATCTCCTGAGTTTGCTGGTCTTAGGCTGTCTTTTATGTTGGCTCTCTGTATGTCTTTGGTTTTTGTTTTGTTGTTGTTGTTTTAATATATTTTATTGATTATGCTGTTACAGTGGTCCCATTTTGCCCCTTCACTCCCCTCCACCCTGCACACCCCCTCCCACCCACATTCCCTCCCTTTAGTTCATGTCCATGTGTCATACTTATAAGTTCTTTAGCTTCTACATTTCCCACACTATTCTTGCCCTCCCCGTCTATTTTCTACCCACCATCTATGCTACTTATTCTCTGTACCTTTTCCCCTCTCTCCTCCCACTTCCCTGTTGCTAATCCTCCATGTGATCTCCATTTCTGTGTTCCTGCTCCTGTTCTTGTTGTTTGCTTAGTTTCTTTTTGTTTTAGGTATGGTTGTTAATAATTGTGAGTTTGCTGTCATTCTGCTGTACATGTTTTTTATCTTCTTTTTATAAGATAAGTCCCTTTCACATTTCATATAATAAGGGCTTGGAGATGAACTCCTTTAACTTGACCTTATCTGAAAAGCACTTTATCTGCCCTCCCATTCCAAATGAAAGTTTTGCTGGATAGAGTAATCTTGGATGTAGGTCCTTGCCTTTCATGACTTGGAGTACTTCTTTTCTGCCCCTTGTTGCCTGTAAGGTCTCTTGAGAAATCAGCTGACAGTCTGATGGGAACTCTATGTAAGTAACTGTCTCCTTTTCTCTTGCTGCTTCTAGGATTCTCCCCTTCATTTTAATCTTGGGTAATGTAATTATGATGTGCCTTGGTGTGTTCCTCCTAGGGTCCACCTTCTTTGGGACTCTCTGAGCTTCCTGGACTTCCTGGAAGTCTATTTCCTTTGCCAGATTAGGGAAGTTCCCCTTCATTATTTGTTCAAATAACTTTTCCACTTGTTGCTCTTCCTCTTCCCCTTCTGGTACCCCTATCATTCAGATGTTGGAACTTTTAAAGGTGTCCTGGAGGCTCCTATGCCTCTCCTCATTTTTTTGAATTTATGTTTCTTCCTTCTTTTCTGTTTGTTGTTTCTTTCTTCCCTCTGGTCTACTCCATTGATTTGAGTCCAAGTTTCCTTCCCATCGTTATTGGTTCCCTGTACATTTTCCTTTATTTCACTTATTGTAGCCTTCATTTGTTCATCTAATTTGTGACCATATTCAATCAATCCTGTGAGCATCCCGATCACCAGTGCTTTGAACTGTGCATCTGATAGGTTTGCTATCTCTTCATCACTTAGTTGTATTTTTTTCTGGAGCTTTGATCTTTCTTTCATTTGGGCCATTTTTTTATTTTGACATGGCTGTTACATAGTTAGGGGTGGAGCCTTAGGTGTTCACAGGGTGGGGCATCCCAGTTGCTGGGTTTTGACACTGTATGTGGGGCAGGGGTCCGAGAGGGAACAATGGCCCTCGCTCTGCTGTCTGGCGGATTTTAGTCACTTCCATGGCTTCCCCCAAGCAAACTTGGCCCTTCTGGTGCTGATTCCTGGGTGGGTGGTTTGTGTACTTCTAGGACCCTGCGGGTCTCTCCCATGAAATCTCCTGTGAGGCTGGGAGTTTCTCCCAGGATCTCAACCCCCACAGGTGTTTTCTATTGGTGTTTTGAGAATTTATTTCCCCGCACTGGGACTCTGGGTTGCACGGTCTGTCTCACTCACTAGTTTCACCTGGTTAATCTGCGCGCACATGTGGGACTGCCCTCTCTGCCAGCCTTTTGTGCGCTGCACCGCACTCCACAATCCTCGGCCTTGCTGGGTCCTCCCGTTGCCTCCTGCACACCCTGGGTCCGCCAGCCACAGCTTTGCCGCGAGTCCTCTCCACCCGGCCACCTGACTCTGCCCCTTCTACCAGTCTGGATGAATGTTTCTTCTTTAACTCCTTGGTTGTCAGACTTCCATACAGTTTGGTTTTCTGTCAGTTCTGACTTTTTGTTTTTAAACTGCTACTGTCCTTCTTTTGATTGTGCAAGGAGGCACAGTGTGTCTACCTATGCCTCCACCTTGGCCAGAAGTCTGAAAATTCCCTGTCTTTGGGTTTTGATTGTTGTTGGATCTTTCTTTGGTGGGTCCTTCCCTCCAGCTGGTTAACTGAGAGTCAATCCTGTCACCATGTCTTGTATTCTGTTGTGCAGGTGTGGACAAGTTGTGTCAAAGCTGGTTCTTCTGTGTGTCTGAGATTTTGAGGCTTCTCTCTCACAATTGTTCAGTTATTTGTTCTGGGTAATTTCTCCACCATTTAGTTGTAATTCCACATTGGTCCTTGATGGAGGTTAGTGTGGCTTCCACTCACTCCTTCACCCTCTTCCATTATCTGCTGGTGGTTCCTTTGTTGGTAAATTTTCTCTTGCAGCACGTATACTGTTGTTCACAGCTCCCACCTACTCTTTTATGTGATCAGTTGGAGGGGGGAGGCAAAATGGATTAAGACAGTGGAAGTGTATTCTATGGGGCCTAAATTACCAACCTGTAGAAAACAGGAGATCCTTTGGATAAGTATAATGTTAACCATGATATTTCATCCAACTAGTCACTTTTAAGACAGGACTCTTGTTAGCAGGGGGAAGGATTGTGAGTTGGATCCAGAAAACTGTGAACTTGTGGGAGGTCTGGTTACGAGATATAGTTAGAGTAAAAGATAGAAAATAGATGCAGTGTGTGATAGAATAGAGTTAACCACAACAGGAATAAAGTTCTGGAAACAGTGAAGTGAGCTGAGATCCAGGAGGGGTGCTGTGTATTATTTCCAATTGTATGGAACAATTATTTACAATAGTAATGGAGCAACAACCATATGACAGAATCTATGTGATCTGAATAACAATAGGAAGTACACGACCTAGGGTAGTGTGCTATTGGGACACAAGTGAAGTGAAGGAAGGAAAATTAAAAATACACTATGAAAGAGAGAACAAAGAAACCAGTCAAACAATGCAATTGAACAAAGAAAACTAAACAGAGAAGAGAAATAAAAAAAAAAATACTAATAAAATAAAAGAAGTGAAAATAATGAAAAAATAATACAAAAAAAAACCCCTGAGTAACTTGCAAGTTCTTTGGAATAGCAAAGAGAAATTTATCTGTCTCAATTATTGGGATGATCCCTCTTTGAGTCTGACTCTCGTCCTTTCACAGCTGCAGGTTTTATTGTCTCACTTGTTGGGGGGTGGGGGAGAAAAGAAAGAAAGGAAGAAGAAAAAAAAAAAGCCTGCTGCTGACTAAACTGGCCAAGCCAGTTCTGCTAGTCTTCCTGTCTGCAGCAGGCTGAGAGGGTATAGGTTTCACTTTTCTCCCTTGCTGTGGTTTTGCACAGATGGGGGCCATGTCTGAGCCCCACTCTTTCCAGTTGCCCAGCCTCCAGCCCAGTTCCTCAGTTTGCTGTCGAGCCCCCAGTGCCCTTCTGCACCCAGCCTATGCCTTCAGTCCACCAGTTGCACTGTTCTTGAGGTGCACCAATTAGGGGCAACTCACCCACCACCTTCTTGCTCTTTGCTGTCCTAGATGCTAGGGACTCTCCATGTCTCTTTAGGGTAGTTTGGCTCCCCCACTGAGTTAAGACTTTCTGGGGACTGCTGACTCCCTGATCCTTGCTGCTCTCCTCTGCAGGGAGTGTCTCCACCTTCCTCTTAGCAACCCACTCAGGGTGGTGGTTGTGGGCTCACGCCTCCTCTGCTGCTGCAGCCAGGCCAGTGGGGTCAAATGCACTCTCCCCTGGGGCTGCAGGAGTGAGCACTTGGCCTCCCGCTGCTGCTGCAGGAGCACAGGCAGGAGTGCAGTCTCCAGGTGGCAGTGTTGGGCAAACACTGGCCTCCACTGCTGCAGCAGTAGGCAGTAGGGATGGGGGGTGCTCAGCTGCAGGGATAGGGAGGGTATCTGGGTCAATTGCATGCCACTTGGGTCCTGGGAGCGGTTGGGCGCCCTCTGTTGCAGCGGCTGGGAGTAGGGTATGGGAGCAGCTATAGTTCTGGCTGCAGAGGAGGGCCATGGCTGAGGCTGCAGAGGCTGCATGGGTGGGCACAGCCAGGGGAGGCAGGGGCAGCTGCTGAGGGAGAACTCCCTAAACAGCCACTGAGTGTTTTGGTTTGTTTGTTTTTTTTTTTTTAATTCCTCCTGTTCAAGCCTGCTGCTCCAAATAAGCTCCTGGTCTCTCACCCAGCCTACTTCTCCAACCAAACCAGGGACTATCCGGGTCAGGGTCTGTCACAGCCCAACTCTTCCCAGCTGGCATCCACAGTCTCAGTGGCATCCACAGTCTCAGTGGGTGCACACCATCCCTGTGCACCTGCCATCCTGTCATTATTCCCCCGCTGTGACTTCAAGCACCAGGTCCATCCTGGTGCTGCTCAAACCTCCCTTTTTAGCACAGGAGGGAGCCATTGACCTGGCTCTCTTCCAAGAATCCTGTGACAGGCCTGGCAGGTGCCAGACCTGGGGCTGCAGCCACCCTGGTACCTGCGCTGGTCCCAGGGACCTTATTGTCCCTAAGCACTCTCCTTACCATCTGATTTTTCAATGTCCTCTACAGTTTTGGCCTCCAACCTTCATATATGCTGGGATATTGTTGGCTGTTCACTCTGTTCCTAAGAAGATCCACTAGGTGTTCCACCTGTGCGCACGGGGAAGTGGACTCCACTCTCACCTATCTCGCCACCATCTTACCCCTCTGTGGGCTTTGTTTTCTTTTCCAAATTCCTTTAAGTGTAAAATTAGATAGTTTGTTTGAAGTATTTTTTTTTTTAGATAGGCAGGTAGTGCTTTGAATTTGCCTCTTAGGATTGCTTTTATTGAGTCCCACAGATAGTTTCTTCTTTTATGTATACTTTATTGATTATGCTGTTACAGTTGTCCCAATTTTTTTGCCTTTGTCCCCTCTGCCCCATACCCCACTCCCTCCAGCAATCTCCCACCCCTTAGTTCATGTCCATGGGTCATGCATATAAGTTCTTTGGCTTCTCCCTTTTCTATACTATTCTCAATATTCCCGTTTACTTTATTCCTACCAATTATGCTTCTTGATCATTACACCATTTCCCTTTCTCTACCTACCCCCTCCCAGCTGATAACCCTCCAAATGACCCCCATATTTATGATTCTGTTCCTGTTCTGGTTGTTTACTTAGTTTGTCCATGTTTTTATTTTTTAGATTCAGTTGTTGATAGTTGTGAGTTTCTTGTCATTTTAATGTTCATAATTTTGATGATCTTTTTCTTAGGTAAGTCTCTTTAACATCTCGTAAGGGCTTGGTGATGATGAACTCCTTTAGTTTTACCTTGTTTGGGAAGCACTTTATCTGTCCTTCCATTCTAAATAACTTTGCTGTATAGAATAATCTTGGTTATAGGTCCTTGCTTTTCATCACTTTGAATACTTCTTGCCAGCTCCTTCTTGCCTGCAAAGCTTCTTTTGAGAAATCAGTTGACAGCCTTATGGGAACTCATTTGTAGGTAACTCTGCTTTTCTCTAGCTGCTTATAAGATTCTCTCTGTATTTCTAACCCTTAGCATTTTAATTATGATGTACTCTTTGGGTCCAACTTGATTGAGACTCTGCTTCCTGGACTTACATGTCTATTTCCTTCACCAAATTATGGAAATCTTCTTTCATTATTGTTTCAAATACATTTCCAATTTCTTGCTCTTTTTCTTCTCTTTCTGGCATCCCTGTGAGGCAAATTTTGGAACTTGAAGATGTTCCAGAGACTGCTTATACTACCCTATCTTTGGATTCTTTTTTTCTTCTTGTTGTTGATTGGTTGTTTTTTGTTTCATGTTCCAAATCATTGATTTGATTCTCAGCTTCATCCACTCTACTGTTTTTTCTGTAAATTGTTCTTTATCTCAATGAGTGAATACTTCATTTCTGACTGGATCTTTTTTATGCTGCTGAGGTCCTCACTAAGTTCCTTGAGCATGCTTACAACCAGTGTTTTAAAATCTGCATTTAATAGATTGCTTATCTCCATTTCATTTAGCTCTTTTTCTGGAGTTTTGATCTGTTATTTGGACCATGTTTCTTTGTCTCCTAATTTTGGCAGCCTCCCTGTGTTTATTTCTATGTATTAAGTATAGCTGCTTTGACACCATGTCTTGATAGTGTGGCCTAATGTAGTAGGTGTCCTATAGGGCTCAGTGTAACAGCCTCCCCATCACCCAGGCTGGGTATTGAGTTACACACTTCATGTAGGCTGGGCACACTCTCTTCTTGTATTTGAGCCTTGGTTGCTGTTGGCAGATCAATGGGAGGGATTTACCCAGGCCAGTCAACTACAAGATTGGCTGTGACCGTTTACCACCAACCTCCACCCTCTGCGGAGGATCAGCTGTTGCAGGGGCACGGTTGCAGTTCTCCAAAAGGTCTGTAGCTGTCCACTAGGTGTGGTGGCACTGGGCTTCCCAGGTGGTGCAGGCCAAGGTCGTCAGCCCCCACTTGTGTTTTGCCCAAGGCTGCCCTTCCTGGACTATAAACCAATCTAAAAAGGCTGCTACTTGTGCTGGGCTTGGAGATTCTTAGGCAAAGCCAAGCTGTGAAACTAATCTAGCTGCTGCTAGCGCTGGACCTGGAGCTCACTGAGGTCAGCTATTGCTTGTTTGATAGGAATTAGGAAGCTCTGAAGCATGAGGCAAGGCCAGTTATTCACGTGGAAAAGCAGCTTGGGTGGACCATAAATTGGGTGACGCGGTGTCTCTGGGGATCAAACAGTGTTAGCCAGGTTGATGCAGACTCAAATATGGTACCAGCCTGCTGGCTCCATGGCTCTGCAGGAGGAGGGCTCAGAAGAGGCACAATGGCTTCTGCTCACCTTGACACCAGACATGTCAGCCTCTCCCAGTGTGCCACTGGTGCCCTTCAAGCTGCCATTCTGGCGCTGTAGCTCAGAGGGAGTGAGTCTGAGTAAGTGAGTCCCTGTGTGCTTTTTAAGAGGAACTGCTTGGGGCTCCAGATGTTTCTTCCATTGACTCAATCCCCACTGTTTTTGCAGCCAGTTTTTTGGGACTTATGTTCCTGGCACTGGAACCCTGGGCTGGAGGGCCTGGTATAGGGCTGGGACTCCTCACTCCTGAGGTATCCCTCCTGAACTTTTATGCAGCACACATGGGCAAAAGACCAGCCCATTCCACATTTTTGCCCCCTCTACCAGTCTGAATGTGGTTTCTCTAGTTCCATAGTTGTCAGACTTCCATTCACCCTGATTTGTGATGTTTCTGAGTGATGGTCGTTGTTCTGTATTTTAGTTGTAATTTTGATGTGGTTGTATGAAGAGGCAAGCCATGTCTGCCTATGCTGCCATCTTTACCAGAAGCCTCCCCATATATTTTGGATTGTATTTTTATTTTCATTTGTTTCCAGGTATCTTTTATCTTCTTCCTTGATCTCATGTTGACCCATTGTTTAATAATGTTATTTAATTTCTATATTTTTGTGCTTTTCTGTTTTCATAGCACTATGGTCATAGAAGATGCTTGATATCATTTCAATCTTAAATTTATTGAGGCTTGTTTTGTGTCCTAACATGTCACCTATCCTAGAAAAAGTTCATGTGCACTTGAAAAGTATGCATATTCTACTGCTTTGGGGTGAAATGCTCTGAAGATATTAAATTCATTTTATCTAGTGTGTGGTTGAAGGCTGCTGTCTCTTTGTTGATTTTCTGTCTAGAAGATCTATCCATTGAAGTCAAAGGGGTGTTAAAATCCCTGACTATGTGTTTCTGTCAATCTCTCCTTTTATGTACATAAATATTTGCTTTACATATTTAGGTGCTTCTAATGTTGGGTGCATAAATATTTATTAAGGTTACATTCTCTTGTTGGATTGCTCCCTTTATCATTACGTAGACCTACGTTAATAGGCGAAGACCTATGTCAGACACTGCCTGTGACTGGCCCTGAGGAACTTGTTCTGAACTATTAATGACCCAGAGCTTGTGGCTCCCTCTGCTGCGACTGTTTGTGTGCAGAAAGAACCAGACTGGGCACCAAGTCCAGCTTTTACCAGCACCAAGCCCAGGGGAGGTTCATCTAAAATCTCAGAGATCACCTTAGTTGTTAAACTTAATCATTGAGGTAGCCTCCAGCTCTACTCCTCAGCAGCCCAGCTTAAGTGTCACAGGATGGGGCAGAGTAATACCTGTGGGCAGGACTATTGCTTCCCCTCAGGCTGATGCCGCTAGGAGGGGAGTGCTCTGCCTGAGAAAGATGGCCTCTGCAGTTTGGGAAATGACTCAGCACAGAGATACTGCCAGCTGTTCCTTCATTTTTTCCCCAGAGCCAACAGCCCTAGACTCTCCTCATGCACCAATAGTCCACTCTGCCCTCCCTCTGCTGGAACCAGGTTAAGTGGCTGTAAATGAATTTTGTGCCTTCGCCCCTTAAGAGGCTGTCTGCATCTCCAGTTGTCTCTCCTAGGTGGACAGAAACCCCTTTGCTTTTCATGGCTGGATGTTATCTGAGTTCCTTTCCTGGCTCTTACAGGCTGGGGAGTCCAGCTTGGGGTTTAGACTGCACACTTCTCAGGGGGAACCCCCAGCCACTGAAATATCCCTCTGGCACTTCAGCAGTTGCCCATGGCAGCCCAGCCAGCCTTCTCTTGCCTCCTTCGCACTCACTACCAGCCATGTCATGGTGGTTACTTCCATCTGTCTTTGGTTATAAGGCTTCTCTCCAGCTAGTGTTTAGTTGATTATTCTAAATGATTTCTCTACAATTTAGTAGTAATTCCAGTGGTCCTGGGACAATGTTTGAGCAGCTTCCACTTATTCCTCCAGCCTCTTGGATCTCTGTCCTCCTATTTTTAATGAATCTTCCAAACCCCAATGAATAAAACTTTAGCAAGCAGGATAAATAAAATAAAGAAAATAATACATCAATGCCTTTGACATCCCCTAACAAGAAACAAATGTTGTTGGAGGGTAATTTCATTGTTACTCACTGAAAATAAACTGAACATTATTTTCCTTATTAACTATTTCCAATCCTAGAGCTGTAAATAAGGCAAAATCTACAATGCAGAGTATGTTACCTAGTAATACCACTATACATAAGTATTATCACAAGTGTAAAAATAATTAGAACCCACATTTGGAAAGGTCAAGATATTTAACATAAACTTAAAAACTATATACACTATGATTTCTAAACAAGAACTTCAACCAGTTAAATTGAGCAAAATAAAAAAGGTAGTAGGAATTTGAGAAAATTATTGTTACTAATAGTACTTTTTAATGTAGTGTCATTAAAAATCATGTCATTATATAATACAGACATCTTCACAGCAGTGTGATATTTATGAAAGATTTTCTTTAAAGAAAATGTAGCCCTGGCTGGTGTAGCTCAGTGGATTGAGCGTGGGCCTGTGAACCAAGGGATCATAGTTCGATTCCCAGTCAGGGCACATGCCTGGATTGTGGGCCAGTTCCCGGCAGGGGACGCATGAGAGGCAACCATACATTGATATTTCTCTCCCTCTCTCCTTCCCTTCCCCTCTAAAGATAAATAAATAAAATATTTGTAGGAAGGAAAGAAGGAAGGAAGGAAGGAAATGTAGTCATTAAAATTATGGCACTGAAGAAGCTAATAAATTTTTGAAACTTTTATTGTTTTAAATTTAAAACAAAATTCAGTTTGAATCACAAGTGGGAATACAATGCCTTTAAGGTATTTCTAAAGCTATTATTCTACACAATGAAACAGAATTAACAGCATAGCATAATGTGAACTTGTCATTCCAGTGGTTTATATATTTTCTTTGTATAACTTAAACTTGTTTTTTACTTAACACAATTTAATACAACTATACAAAAAGAGATATTTTTAAATGACTTGCCAAAATTATGATGAATGTGCTTAAGAACACAAATCTGTAAATGCCTGGGTAAACGAGTCAGTAAAGTCTTTACCTTTACAGTGAGTTTGCAAGGCCTTACCTTTGTAAGTAAGAAGAGTAGATTGTGTTGTTTTTGCTGAAAACACTTCTTTTATACTTACTCTCTCTGTATTACAGGTATATAGAGAACCCACATAATGTATTTCATGAGATTCTGATCTACCTGATTTTCTGTGTAATGCTAGTACTACAAGGTAAGGAACTTCCCTATTGCTCCCTAATGCTAGTGGACCAACCCCAAGTTGTGATCCACTTTCATCCCTGCAGAAAGGTCTGCTGGTCCTTTTCATCAGCCCTGTCTCACCTGCTGCCAAAGAGAAAACGGATTGGGAAAATTCTTGCTATCTAACCCAATGTTTCCTTGGAGCAAGAGACAGGGCACAGGAAGAGGATGACTTAGCTGTTAACAGATTGAGCACATACCTTATATGTGTGCTCTAGAACACAATGTTGCCTCCAATCTCCTATCTTTCAGTCAAGTCACTTCTAACATTATAAGTAAAGTATAAGGTGGTCTCAAGTCTGTATTATCAAACATAAAGCCTCTCCTGTTAACAGTAACTAATCTTTCTTTGGATTAAAAAAAAAACCTTCCCTTAAGGGAAAAATACCACTGGTTACCTAACCTGATTGCTAAATTATAGCTCATTTGTTTGAATGTGATTCAAAGAATCATCTAGAATTCTGTGGCAACTACTGTGAGTTTGATTATCAAAAAAGTAACAAAAAGATAGATGGAAGGATGAATTACTGAAGGTCTAAAATCAAATTCTGATTCTAAACACAATAACAAATCTTTCTATTCAGAATTAAGCTATCTTTAAGAGTCAAAATGATTTGGGGATCATCCAACCCAACTTCCATCCAGATATTACACCTCTTACATATAGTAGTCTTCTGATTACAAAAATGTATAAAGTTATTTCAAAAAACCTACATAAATAAAAATTATCTATATATAGAAATATCTATTCAGCAATTCCATAATTTAAATATTCAAATCAAATTGGGTAGAACTGTTCCCTTTCACTCCCAGACTGTATTTACACACTAACACATCAAGTAACATTAAAACAATGATGAATAGACCACCTGACTCAAATGGAAAACATAGTGTTCTAACACAGTCCCTATTTTTTCCAAGAACATAAAACTGCAAGTCATGTATATGAATTATATCTCAATGATACTGTAAAAAAAAACTACAAGTGACTTACTAACCTGGACTTTGGTCTCTCATTTTAAGGTTTGGTTCTGGAATGCAAATATGGTTTGAAAGCCCAATAAAATCAATCTCATATATAGTCTGTGTATATATGAATTATTTACAAGGACTGATGAATCCACTGCATCACCAATGGGAGGTTTCGGTGAAAAAGCAAATGTGTCCAACATAGAAAATAACTCTTTATTTGGTCAAAAGTATAAAAGGTTTGACCTATTTGAAATATGAAAAAGCTGAGTATTTGCAAGATATGTGAAAATACTCAACAAAGATACTATGAAAAGTTGAATAACAAAGTAACTTCTTTCTCAAAAAAATTATTTTAGGCCACAGTATATAACAGAACTTATTGCTATTTGATATATCATTAAAAATAGGTTCATATATAGAAGAGCTTATGTGCCAGTAATACCTCTTCACTGATATGAAACGATATCACCCTTTTAGAAGACATACTCACTAAATCTCCTTCCTAAAACTATATTTTTATCATTTCAAAAACTTCTAATTTGATCAAACTGATCTTACCAAAATCGCACAAATTATAAATCAATTAAAGTTCTGATTTCATCAATTTTAGCTTGCTTCATTTCATCAGCATTTGTTTTTTTAGTTCCAAAGGCTCCAGCTGCAAGTTCTCTCTTTGTGTTTTGTATTTTCAGCATATTTTCTTCAACAGAGTCCTTAACAATAAACTTTAAAAGAAAAAAACAGTTAAATTGGTTAAGTAGTTTTTAAGTCACAATATTTAAAATCTTTAAAAATAAACAAAAACTTGCTAAGATGGAAATGTGGGTCTACATTTTCTAGTATTGTGTAGCTTTCAAAAATGGTCAATAATAATCTATTATATAAGAACAATTAAAATTAAAAAAAAAAAAGATAAATATGTGAGATGATGCTTGTGTTAACTAACCAGGTACAGGAAATCTTCATGATGTGTATGTATATGAAATATCATGATGAACAATTTATATATCTTTCAATTATATTGTCAGTTATACCTAAGTAAATATGGAATAAAATTGTTCAATTAATTACATAAAATAATAATAATAATAATAATAATAATCTATTACAAACTGTTTAGCTCCTTTTCCTGAATATACAGGGAGAATATTTAGAACATAATAACTAGAGATGAGCATTGCTTTCCTTTAGCATTCAGTACTGTTTTCTGCTAAAGACATAAATTATATCTTAAAACTCCCTCATCAGAGAAGAATAGCACACAAAAAAGCACACTTTATATATAGGTAGCTCTGTTAACTGGAATATGATCAAAATACACTTATTGTATTTAAAAAGGCAAATGAGATTTTCCCAGAAATGCAAGAATGAGCCTTTATCTCGTAAAATTCATAACATAATTTTTTTTAAAAAAATGATCATCTCCACAGATGCTTAAGCATTTGATAAAATTAAACATTTATTTATTCCTGAGAAAATAATATCTTCATTAACCTAGAAATAAATGTCCTCAACCTTATTAAGGGCATCTACTAGAAACTTAACAAAAACATTTACTATAAAGCAATAAAGCATTCCCAACAAAAACAGTAACAAGTCAAATGGTTACTACCACTACTGCTAGTCAACATTGTGTACTGTGGTAACTAAGGGTGTATTAAAATGTTACTGAAATACTTAAAAACCCCAAATAGCCCTGGCCAGTGTGGCTTGGTTGGTTGGAGCATCATCCTGTAAACCGAAAAGTCACAGGTTTGATTCCTGGTCAGGGCACATGCCTAGGTTGCAGGTTCAGTCCCCAGTCAGGTGATACAGGAGAGGCAACTTGATTGATGTTTCTCACATCAATGTTTCTCTCCCCCTCTCTTCCTCCCTTCTCCTCTCTCTAAAATCAATAACCATGTCCTCAGGTGAGGACATAAAAAAAAAAACAACCCATAAATGGAAATGTGACCTAAGTTCCTGTATAGGAAAACATTAACAAAAAAGACAGTTCTCAAATTAATCATAAATTCAGTAAATCCCAAACAAAATTTTTTAAATGAGATTTGCTAACCGAAATCTAAAGTTCAATTCAAGAGTAAATAATAGTAATAACCAATATAATTAAAAAAAAAAAAAGGGTAATGAGAGCACTTTGCCCTAGTATATATCAAACCATACTTTATAAAACCATAGTAATTATAACATTAATATTTTCCTGGGAATAGAAAAAAAAGATCAATAGAACAGAACAGAGTCCATAAGAGACCCATGTAATATATATGAATTAGTTTATGATTAAAGTAAAATTTCAAATCAAACAAAAAAAGGGACTTTTCACCATAGTAATTATAACATTAATATTTTCCTGGGAATAGAAAAAAAAGATCAATAGAACAGAACAGAGTCCATAAGAGACCCATGTAATATATATGAATTAGTTTATGATTAAAGTAAAATTTCAAATCAAACAAAAAAAGGGACTTTTCAAAACAATTGATAATGAAGCAAACAGTTCTTTGTTTAATAAAAATGCAATTACAATAGTATCATAAATCATAAGCAAAAAATGAAATACTTCAAAAGAATCAGAAGTAAATATGAGATTCGTTTTTAAAATTTGAAGACAAAGCCTTCTGTTCTAAGCAAGACCTTAAAATCCACATTAAACAGAGAAAAAGGCTGACATATTTTAAATCGTAAAAATTTCATGACAAAAAGCACATAAAGTTCAAATACAAACAAGAGCCTGGAATAAACCATGTCCAATATACTTAACAAAGCATTTAAAATCAAAATGTATAAAGGAACCCTTTATACTCTAAAACTGTATTTGTACTATTTGAAAACTAGGCAAAAGATATAAACAAGCAATTCTCAGGAAAAAATATTAACACACGATTGATATGCTCAAGGTCTTAGGTAAGTGCAAATTAGAAGGGTACTTTCTTGACTATCACATAAGCATAAATTTATATTGTTCTCATACATCATAGTCTATTTTGAAAACAACTTGAAAGTTACTTAATAAAAAAACTCTAAATACAGAATTCTATTTCTTAACCAATCCTGAAGAAATACTTGAATATATACACAAAATTTTGCAGGTCATATAATGCTTATTATGGCATTGTTTTTATTAGTAAATAAATTGAACTGGTTAAAGTATGATGTATCTAACTAAATTCACATGTTAAAAAGAATGGGTTTGTAGAGTAGTCAGAGACAGAAAGTAGAAGGGTGGTTGCCAAAGGAAACAGGAAGAATAGTGACTTATGGGTAATGGATACAAAGTTTCAATGTGAGATGAAACATTTCTGGACATGGATGGTGGTCATGACTGCAACAACAATGTGAATGCACTAATACCACTGAACTGCACAGTTAATATTTTTTAATATTTTAAAGATTATGTTATTTATATCTTACCAACACACAATCAAAAAAACAGAATAGGTTGGATCTAAATGTTCGTATATGGTAGTCTCCAATATATATATTAAGGAGGAAGAAAATATGTTGCAGAATAATATGATCCCATTTATCTTAAATATTAAAAAAGGTACATATTAAGTATGAATGTATGTAAACATAGAGAAAGGGACATTAAACAGCATATATTAAATGATTTATTGATGGTGGTTTCCTCTGAAGAGAATAGGGGTGATCTTCACATTTCAATCTTTTATAATAACATATTTATGTATTATCTGTATAACTTGAAAAACCTTAACAAGTTAATTTAAAAACAGATGATTTAAATGACTCCTAGACAAGATGGAGGCATAGGTAGACACACTGTACCTCCTCACACAACCAAAAGAAGGACAACAACCAATTTAAAAACAAAAAACAAACTAAACTGCCAGAAAAATGAACTGTATGGAAGTCTAACAACCAAGGAGTTAAAGAAAGCATTCATCCAGACCAGTAGGAGGGGCAGAGACGACTTGCAAGGCAGCAGCTGGTGGACCCAGTAAGGCAGCAGGTGGTAGAGCAGGTGGTCCCACATTTGCGTGTAGATAAACCGGGAGGAACAACTGGGGAATGAGTCAGACCATACAGCCCAGGGCTCTAGCACAGGGAAATAAAGTCTCAAACCTCTGATTGAAAACATCTGCGGGGGTTGAGGCAGCATTGGGAGAAACTCCCAGTCTCACAGGAGAGTTCGTTGAAGAGACCCACAGGGTCCTAGAATGTACACAAGCCCACCCACCTGGTAATCGGCACCAGATGGGCCAACTTTGCTTGTGGGTAGCAGTGGAAGAGACTGAAAACCGGCAGAGAGAGGAGCAAGCGCCATTGTTCCCTCTCGGAACCCTCCCCCACATATAGTGTCACAATGCAGCAACATGGGTTGCCCTGCCCTGGTGAACACCTAAGGCTCTGCCCCTTACCACATAACAGACATGCCAACAAAAAACAAAACAAAACAAAACAAATGGCCCAAATGAAAGAACAGATTCAGAAAGAAAGAAAGCTTCAGAAAAAATACAACTAGGCAAAGAAGAGAGAGCCAACCTATCAGATGCACAGTTCAAAACATTGGTAATCAGGATGCGCACAGAATTGAATGTGGTTGCAAATTAGATGATAAAAGGAAGGCTATGCTAAGTGAAATAAAGGAAAATGTACAGGGAACCAATAGTGATGGGAAGAAAACTGGGACTCAAATCAACGGTGTGGACCAGAAGGAAGAAAAACATTCAACCAGAAAAGGATGAAGAATCAAAAATTCAAAAAAAATGAGGAGAGGCTTGGGAATCTCCAGGACAACTTTAAACGTTCTAACATCCGAATCATAGGGGTACCAGAGGGAGAAGTGGAAGAGCAACAAATTGAACATTTATTTGAACAAATAATGAAGGAGAACTTCCCTAATCTGGCAAAGGAAATAGACTTCCAGGAACTCCAGTAAGCTCAGAGTCCCAAAGAAGTTGGACCCAAGGAGGAACACACCAAGGCACATCATCATTACATTATCCAAGATTAAAATGAAGGAGAGAATCTTAGAAGCAGCAAGGGAAAAGAAGATAGTTACCTACAAAGGAGTTCCCGTAAGACTATCAGCTGATTTCTCAAAAGAGACCTTGCAGGCAAGAAGGGGCTGGAAAGAAGTATTCCAAGTCATGAAAGTCAAGGACCTACATCCAAGATTGCTCTATCCAGCAAAGCTTTCATTTAGAATGGAAGGGCAGATAAAGTGCTTCTCAGATAAGATCAAGTAAAAGGAGTTCATCATCACCAAGCCCTTATTCTATGAAATGTTAAAGGGACTTAACTAAGAAAAAGATAAAAAACATGTACAGTAAAATGACAAGAAACTCAGTTATTAACAACCAACCTAAACAAAAATACACTATGCAAACAGCTAGAACAGGAATAGAATCACAGAAATGAAGATCACATGGAGGGTTATCAGCAGGGGAGTGGGAGGGGGAGAGAGGGGGAAAAGGTACAGAGAATAAGTAGCATAAATGGTAGGCAGAAAATAGACAAGGGGAGGTTAAGAATAGTATAGGAAATGTAGAAGCCAAAGAACTTGTATGTATGATCCATGGACAAAAACTAAAGGGAGGGAATGTGGGTGGGAGGGGGTGTGCAGGGTGGAGGGGAATAAAGGGGAGGAAATGGGATAACTATAATAGCATAATCAATAAAATCTATATATAAAAAAAGATTAGGCAGTTACATCACTGCCTTGTCTTTCCTGTTTTGGAGATAACACGTGCTGATTTACTTTTCCCTATATAATAACTCTGGTTTCCTATTTGTTAAAGATTCATATCTGTAGGAAATCTTCAGTGTGGTGTTGAGAAGCCCTGGGAAATGACTCAGAAGACCTAATTCTAATGTTATTTTAGCCCCTATTTAGCTGGAGATCTCTGGCCTGGGCCTTTAACCTCTCTGAATGTTTCCTCATGTGTAAAGTGAAGGAGGTGGAATAAGTAATCTTACGTTTACCATTCTGTATTCTTGATATTAAGGTATCTTGGCTAAAATGTTTGAAATGATCTTAGAGATGTTAGCTTAGCATTTCTAGCTTCAAAGCTGTTTCCACAATAAAACTGACTCAGTACACTAAAAAAAGAAATAAAAAGAAATAAAATAAAATAGATGACTTAAAAACTCACTTTTGTGATGATCACTTCCTGTTTCTGGCCAAGCCTATGGCACCTGTCAAAGCACTGATCTTCAGCGGCTGGATTCCAGGCCTAGTAAATGGAACAGGAGTTGCTTTATTACCACCCTGATCTGCACGAGCTCTTTCATTTCAGTATTCATACACCTTTTATTGACTAAAATTTTTTTGGCTAAATTCAGATACTGACATTATAAATGCTCTGGGATAAAAAACCTACACTTCCCCTAGATTCCCAATCACTACTATGATAGGCAGCTACTTGCCCCCATCATTTTACTTGAGAATCTAAGACAGGGCCTGATACATAGAAAGCACACACTGTAAATGATTGTTGATTAATCATATAATAGCTTCCTGCTGCCCCCCCCATTTTAAAGTTGATCTGTGTGTGCTTAACAGGGGTAAAAAAGTTTACATATTCTCTTAAGTAACTTAATTTATATCAGAAAATATATAATTGGGTACATTTATGAAAAAGTTTTTGTCCTTTTGCTGGTCTTTGGTTCTTTTTTTTTTTTTACTTTCCTCTACTTATTAAGTATAAAAAAAATTTAAGAGTAATCAAAAGTCCCAAAAATTATTTAAGACTTTGTTGATACAATTTTCTGTATCTATATTTGAAATCAGTTCAACTTCAATACTGAATTAAAAAAGAAACATTAACTAACGTTGGCATTACCACAGAAACTGTGTTACAGTGGAGAATAAAACAATGAATAAATCAGAAGGGAAGAATAAGCAAAAAAGATACAGAGTTCTTCAGTCTAGAATGATAGGAGTCAAGTGGTTTTGAAACAGTATCATGAACTGTCAGGGTAATTTAATGATCATTTAATGATTTAATGATCATTAAATTTCAAATTTAAACTATGGGGTGATACTTGACAACTGAAAATGAGATGTTTTGGGGAAAAGGAACATTTATATAGCAAAGTGCCACCTAAAAACAGAAACAAATTATCAATCCATAAGTAGATGATAAGTTTATAGTATGATTTATACTTATTGTGTTATTTTCTTCTTTTTAAAGTCCCCTTGAGATCAAGGGAAAAGATTTTACTATTAACTTGCTATAATTTGAGTTTTGGTTTGTTTTTGGTATAGAAGTTAGATTTAAGGACATAACTCAGCTTATGATTTTCTAAAACTGATAATCATATTTTCTATTTCATAAATGGACACATTTTGGAACCATTATACCAAGAGCCCAGGTAAAATGTTCCTTTCCATTGTTTGTATTTTGCCTAGAAACCTAATGATAAGCTGGAAATAATACATCTAGTATGACAACCAGGAATCCACTTTACCTCATGATAGTATAAAACTGATAGCTCCCATTGTCCCACGAGTAATGAAGTGATTCGCTTTATCGAAAGCACATAATGGAACATCAAAATAAACCTTAACTCTTATACAACAAGGTAAAAGATTTTCATGAGCAAATTCTTCTGATGAATCTTATTTTTTGGGGGTGGGGGGGCGGACCTGACTTTTGTTTTAAAGTTAGAAAACATTTGAAAGCTTGAAATGTTCAATCAACTCACTATGAAACTGCTAAAACATTGTATAAGTTTTTTAAAACTATAACTGCTAAAGAGTTCAGTCTCTGACAAACTATAACAATCAAATTACTCTATTTGGCATTAATATCCACTTCCTTATCAAATACTAAGATTATAACCAAAGAATAAAATACTCTGGGAATTAGTTCCAAAATTCAGCCTCCAGAATTTTCACTGGGTTAATTAATACAAGGTCTGTCCAGAAAAAGTCAAGCCACTGTTACTATAACAAAAATGGTGTGCATGACATCGATGTAACCTGGCAGCCAAGGAGAGTGGACTGGAATGTGCATGTGTGAACAGTGATGACTTCACTGTACTAGTCAATGGGAGTGGTAGACACCACTGAGTGAGACACCACAGTGACATGCACACTGTGGAACTGACTTCAGCCCAAGCAGTACTCAGTGCAAAGAACCCAAATTAGTCTAGAGTGCCTCCAGCCCAAACAGCCTCTTTGTGCAGTTAGAAAAAGGCACTCCTATGTGGATGCACCTTATGTCACAGTTTGGTGAGTAAAGTTGAGAATAAATTTTAGCTCCCACTATACCCCTAGGCCTCTATCACACAACCATGAATGACTGTACTGTGTTAGACAAAAAAATTTACCCAAAACATTACATTAATGGTACTGTTTCTAAATTGTGAGGCTGAACCACTTGCACCTGAACAACCTGTGGTCTGTATAAAATATAGCTTCCTGGACTTCCGGCCAAGATGGAGACGTAGGTGGACACACTGTACCTCCCCCACAACCAAGATTAAGGAAAACAAAAATATAGAAACAAAAAAAACCAACCAGAACAGATAGAGGATTGAATTGTACAGAAGTCTGACAACCATTCACTCAGACCAGTAAGAGGGGTGGAGTCGGCAGCCACTGGAGAGGGGTCGCGGTGGGAAGAAGCAGTAGCTGGTGGTCCCGGGCGCACAGGCAGCGGTTACCAAGCGCAGGAAGGCAACGAGCAGACCAAGCGAGGAGCACAAGGTGGCTGACCGTGGTCACACATTCACGTGCAGATAAACCAGCCGAAAACAGGCAGCATGACAGACTGCACACCACAGGGCCCCATCACCAGGTAATAAGGCCTAAAAATCACTGATTGAGAACACTTGTGGGGGTTGAGGTGCCGGGAGAGAATCCCAGCCTCACAGGAAAGTTCGTTGGAGAGACCCACAGGGTCCTAGAACGTGCACAAGCCCACCCACACGGAAATCAGTGCCAGAAGGGCCCAATTTGCTTGGGGAGAGCAGCAGAAGGGACTGGAATCTGAGAGAGAGCAGAGCAAGTGCCATTGTTCCCCTTCGGACCCCGCCCCCACATACAGCATCACAACCCAGTGACTGGGCTGCCCCGCCTGGCAAACGCCTAAGGCTCCGCCCCTCACGACCTAACAGCCGCGACCAGACCACCCCACCCTCCCCCGCCAAAAAAAAAAAACAAAACCAAGGATGGCTCAAACGGGAGAACAGATCGGGGCCCCGGAGCTAATTCATCTAACTGACCAAGAAATACACAACCTATCAGATGCACAGTTCAAAGCACTGGTGATTAGGAATATCACAGAATTGGTTGATTTTGCTCAAAATTAGATGAACAAATGAAGGCTACAATAAGTGAAATGAAGAAAAATGCACAGGGAACCAAAAGAGATGGGAGGAAAACTGGGACTCAAATCAATGGAGTGGACCAGAAGGAAGAAACAACCAAACAGAAAACAAGGAAGAAATAAGAATTCAAGAAAATGAGGAAAGTCTTAGGAACCTCCAGGACATCTTTAAACGTCCCAACATCCGAATTATAGGGGTACCAGAAGGGGAAGAGGAAGAGCAACAAGTGGAAAACTTATCTGAACAAATAATAAAGGAGAACTTTCCCAATCTGGCAAAGGAAATAGACTTCTAGGAAGTCCAGGAAGCTCAGAGAGTCCCAAAGAATTTGGACCCAAGGAGGAACACACCAAGGCATATCATAATTCCATTAGCCAAGATTCAAATGAAGGAGAGAATTCTAGAAGCAGCAAGGGATAAGGGGAC
>PVKU01014621.1:0-22082 GCA_004027475.1 Anoura caudifer | reverse complement strand
TCAGCCTGTTCTCTATTTCAGTGTCTTTGATTATATTTTGCTTGAATGTTTGTTTTGTTGATTAGGTTCCTGTTAAAGGTGAGATCATATGGTATTTGTCTTTTATTGCCTGGCTTATTTCACTTAGCATAATGCTTTCCTGTTCCATCTATGCTGTTGCAAAAGCTATGAGCTCCTTCTTTCTTTCTGCTGCATAGCATTCCATTGTGTAAATGTACCATAGTTTTTTGATCCATTCATTTACTGATGGACACCTAGGTTGCTTCCAACACTTGGCTATTGTAAATTGTGCTGCTATGAACACTGGGATGCATAGGTTCTTTTGGATTGGTGTTTCAGGGTTCTTAGCATATAATCCTAGCAGTGGAATTGCTGGGTCAAAAGGCAGATCCTTTTTTAGCTTTCTGAGGAAATTCCATACTGTTTTCCCTAGTGGTTGTACCAGTCTGCAATCCCACCAACAGTGCACTAGGGTCCCCTTTTCTCCACAACCTCTCTAACACTTGTTGTTTGTTGCTTTGTTTATGATGGCCATTCTGACCAGTATGAAGTGGTATCTCATTGTGGTTTTCATTTGCATCTCTCTGATGGCTAGCAATGCTGAGCATCTTTTCATATGTCTTTGTATGTCCTCCTTGGAGAAGTGTCTATTCAAGTCCCTTGCCCATTTTTTAATTGGGTTGCTTGTCTTCTTAGAGTGGAGTTGTGTGAGTTCTTTATATATTTTGGAGATTAAACCCTTCTCTGAGGTATCATTGGCAAATATGTTTTCCAATATGGTTGGTTATCTTTTTAATACTGTTTTCTTTAGCTATGCAGAAGCTTTTTATGTTGATGAGATCCCATTTGTTTATTCTTTCCTTTATGTCCCTTGCTCTAGGGGACATATCAGTGAAAATATTGCTGCATGAAATATCTGAGATTTTCCTGCCTGTGTTATCCTCTAGGACTTTAATGGTGTCACAGCTTATATTTAAATCTTTTATCCACCTTGAATTTATTTTTGTGTAGGGTGTAAGTTGGTGATCAGGTTTCATTTTTTTTTGCATGTAGCTGTCCAGCTCTCCCAACACCATTTGTTGAAGAGGCTATTTTTACTCCATTTTATGTTTCTGCCCTCTTTGTCAAATATTAATTGACCATAGAGACTTGGGATTATTTCTGGGCTCTCTGTTCTGTTCCACTGGTCCATGTGCCTATTTTTATGCCAGTACCAGGCTGTTTTGATTACATTTGCCTTGTCTGTTGTTTTTTTTTTTTTTAAACCTAATCCTACTTGGGAAGGAATATTACATATACTTAATCATCATGTGACACTATAGGTCTTTACTGTTCAATCTTTGGTCTTATCTTCCAATATATCCTTTTATTCTAAATCCTCTTGTTAGATTCATGTGGTAAATCTCAACTACATAAATGGAAGAAGGAAACAGCTATACCTCTACTGTGAGAAGTCTGGTCTTTCCAGAGTGAGACTGAAAATTTCAAGTCATCTCAAGACCATTCTCTGGGCATTGCTTTATAAGGGAATAAATCATTCTGCTAATGATACAGCAAGAAAGGGCTTTGGATTCAAAATCTTCTGTGTGACTACATCATGTTAGTGTTATTCACTAGAATCAGAAATACTGCATGTGTTATACTTTTTTAAATGGGAATTTAAAAAAGTGTTGGCCCTTAACTGGCTTTGTGTCCCAGTGTGGAAGGTTGATTAATGACCACCCCAAAATGTCCACATCCTAATTCCCGTAAACTAAATATTCTTCCCTTTACATGGCCCCAAATGGATTTTGCAGATGTGGCTTGAGGTCTTAGCATGGGGAGATTATCTAAGTGGGCCCAATTACAAGGATCCTTATAAAACAGGAGCAAGGGTCAGAAGCAGAAGTCACAGGGATGTGACAAGCCAATGAATGTGAGCACCTCTAACAGCTGGGAGAGGCCAGGAGGCAGATTATCCCCTAGTGCCTCCAGAAGGGATGTGCCCTGCCACTCCATTTTGACTCTGACTCCTAGAATTGTAAAAGAATGTTTTAAGCCTTTGTGTTATTTGTTATGGCAGAAATAGAAGGCTAATATACCCTGCAGTGGGTCACTACCCACAACTTGAAAAACACTTACCAGAAATGCTAATTTTCCTAATGAGAATCTTGAGCCCTATTTCATTCACAAATTGGTCTCTTTGTATAGAGTCACTGGATCAAGGTGACCTGAACCTCAAGGCTGCCCTATAGCAGGACTCAGTCCTGATGTATTTACCACAAATGCTGAGGCATAGCTATAAGAGGAAAGTCAAGCTGGCTGTGGAGCATTGGCTGGGATGAACACTTGTTGCCATGGCTGCCTGGACAAAGTATAATGAGCTGTTGATTAAAGCCCCACTCTCAATTTCTGAAGGTACATGGGGGAGGTGGCCTTATCTGAGGGACCATGTGGAAACATAGTGAGCTCAAATCCTAAAAGGTTGCCTTCTCATCCAAACTAGAGTTTGCAATCTCCCTTATCAGTAGCAATGGGCTGTAATTGTCACCCAGGTACCAGGAGTAAATGAAGGGCATTTGGGATTCTACTCTACTAGGAAGTTCAATGGAGGTTGCAGGGATGAGAATGGACTTGTGTGCCTTGGCAAGCACCCTCTAATGAGCTTTTCCTCCCTGCCCCATCCTGCTGCTTCAGGCAGTTTTACAGAATGTGTAGGGCTCTAAAACAAGAGCTGAGCTGGGATTCTGGATCTACGTTTTTCTCATTATTTGACCTTGGGCAGATGGAACATCCTCTGAGCCTATTTCCATATATGTAAAATGGGATAAAACCTACTTTGCAAGCATGTGAGTGTTCAACGAAATAATCAGGGTATTGGTATATGAGCTGCCCAGTTAGCAGTGGGGCCATCTAAATGCCAATATAACCATTATGGACAATAAAGGGGAGACATACTAAGCCTGACAAGCTCAGGGGAAGCCTGCATGGTGGGCCTTACACACTCGGTGGCCAAACTAACTACACAGAATGGCCTAAATGTAAACTTCTTAACTAAAAGTCAGTCATGGCATGTAGTCCATGTCATAGGCTGCTATTGTCCTTGACATAGGTCAATCTTTACCTAAACTGAGCCAGTCTATTGTCTTTTTGCATCTATGGTAACCTACCATTGGAGAGTTAGAGTAATCCTGATGGAGTAGGCAGTTACAGTGGCAGGAGCACAGTAGCAACAATAGGCCAGGTATAGAATGTCACCAGGGTGGAAAGTCCTAGGTGCCTAGCAATGGACAAAACTAGAGAAAACTATTATAAGCTAGGACCTTACCTCTACAGTGACCTTTCCTCCCCCAGAATGTCACTAGTTATGCAGTTTAGATCCCCTGACCTTTCAAATCACTAGTCATGCAGTTTAGACCCCCTTAGAGGAGGGACAAGTAGGCCAGAGAATGGCCTCATGTGACTCCAACACAAGCCTTTCCATGACCACTCCTTAAACATTAAGCCCTCAGGACAATAAGGTTCCAACCCACATCAAATAATTGTAGGAATAAAGCCTTGGTTCTGTTGAACACAGAGACAGAGCTTTGGTCAAACTAGGGATGATATTTAGGCCTCAGTTGTATTTCAGCTCTAGGCCCAGAAAAGCAGCAGAACCAGACAGAGCAACACCATGGCTGGCATCAGGACCAACTGTGGTGACTAATGTGGTAGAGACTATTACCCTGAAAGGACAGGCTTGGAATACTGATGAATAGTCTATTGAGATCTTCCCCTGAGAACTCCCCTAAAATCCCTGCCTTTGGCTCAGTTGGTTGGAGTGTCATTCTGTGCATCAAAAAGTTGCAGGTTCAAATCCAGGTCAAGGCACATAAAGGAGGCAATTGATTAAAGTTTTGTTCTCATATCAGCGTCTCTCTCTCTGTCCCCCTTCCTCTCTCTAAAGTCAATAAACATCCTCAAGTGAGGATTAAAAACAAAATAATAAAGCCCTGACCAGTGTGGCTCAGTTGGTTGAAGTGTCATCCCATAAACCAAAAGTTTGTGAGTTCAATTCCAGTCAAGGCACATGCCTGGGTTGTGGGTTTGGTCCTGTTTGGGGCACATGAAAGTGGCAACCAATGGAAGTTTCTCTTCCACTCTTTCTTTCTTCCTTCCCCTCTCTCTAAAAATAAATAAAATCTTTAAACAAATAAAAATAAAATAAAATACACCTCCCACCTTTGGAAAACAGAGAAAAACCTTTAAGATGGGAAACCCAGTGTTTTTTCTCTCTCTCATATTCACACCTTCTCTCACAGGCACATACCTTTACTTTTGTGATGGGGTAGGTCAGACCAGAGGTCAGTGGAAAACAAGGGACCTCAGATCCAGCAAGAGCCAGCACCTCCCCACCCTCAGAAGCGTGCTGAGGCAGCAGATTAAAAACCCCAAAGGGTGGAGTTGAGGAAGGAGGCTGCTGCCTGAGGCCAACTGTAAACAAAGGCAACATGACTGTGCAAATGTGCCAGCAGTCAAGTCACTTGTAACATAGCTGGGGTGGGGAGTTCATACAGCACCTGCATGAGCTGTGGTGGCTGGATGCCCCAACCTGAACAAACAGATGCTTGTTTGCTGCTGCATGTCTGGGAAACTTTTGCCCTTACTAAAAATGGAAGCCAAAAGAGGGTCAAAGACACTGGGGAGCTACAAAAATGGTGAACACTGATGTACTATGGGAAGAGCCAGATGTTAAGTTGCACAGGAATTTCTGAGCTAAGCCCTCAAAATGCAGCATGCTGGAAAATGTTTGGTTAGTAAGCTTTTTGCCATTCTCCTGGCTAACCTGGTCAGCTGCAGGGAACAGGAGGTCCTGAGACTTGGCAGATCCCTGGAGACTATGTGGTTTAAAAACAGCTTCAGCAACCCTCCCACACAGAAGAGGGTGGTGGAGCTGGTGGCACTGCAGGGGGCCTGCCTGGCCAAACATACAAACACACTGGTGAGCTGATGGCCAGAGAAAATGCAACTGCTGAGGAGAGGAACTGATGCTGCAAGATGGACTTAGGCAGGTACACACAGATTTGTAAGAGATGCCTGGAGCTGAACTCTGACCAGGACTGCTGAGTTGCAGACTTTTGCATTTCTTTGAGGTCAGTACTTTTAAGTATCATGTTCTGAAACTTATCTGGCTTGACAGAGGGCAGCAGGGCTATTTGTTTTGGGGTATTTTAAAGGGAGTGGGACTTAATGGCAGAAATTTGCTGTTATTCTAAAACTGTATAGCCTTTTAAAAAACCACTTTCCTTTTTCTCCTAACTGTTGTCTCTGGAGTCATGCCCCTTGGTGGCAAGCAATCAAACCCCACTACTGTTCTGGAATACCATTGGCTGGTTCTGTAACACTTTCTCTTTAATTCCAAGGACCTTTCTTTTGTCTCTGCAATTTGTTTCTTTAGTCCATGCAGCCAAGCTGAGTTACTTCCTCTGCCTCTGTGACTTTCTCTAAATAAACTGTCTCTTGCATTAGAATTCTTGACTCTGGGTTCCTTCTTAGCCAAACTCAAGAACCAACATCTAACATTCATTGCTAACAATCCCCTTTTGCAAGGGGAGATCCAAAATGGTGGAGGAGTAAAAATGGAAGCTACACTAACCTCCTCCCAGGACCAATCTGGAATTACAACTAAATTGTAGAAAATAGTCCTGAATAACCAACTGAATACTAGCTGGATAGAAGCCTTAATACCACAGACAGACAAAAGAAACCCCTTCACTACTACAACACAGGTAAGGAGTGCAGAGGAGGTGCAAGAGACCTGGCTGGGCTCTCAAGGGTGGCAGCTGGAGTTCCAGAGGAATATTTCAGTGGTTTGGGGGTTTCCCCTGAGAAGTGTGGGGTCTAAACCCTAAGCTGGGATCCCCATAGGAAAGGAATCCAGATAATATCCAGCTGTGAAAAGCAGCAGGGTTTCTCACTGCCAGGGAGAAGTAGCTGGAGACACAGAGAGTCTCTTAAAAAGCCAACACACACAATTTCATTTGCAGCTGCTTACCCTTGGATCCAGCAGAGAGAGGGCAGAGTGGACTAGAGATGCTTAAGAAAAGTCTGAGGTTGGTGGCTCTGGAGAGACTGAAGGAAAAGCTGTCAGAATCCCTCTGCTGAGTCATTCCTCATACTGCAGGAGCCATCTTTCTCATGTGGGGCACTCCTCTCAGGAATGCTATGTTCACAGGAATTACTATATTCCATCCTGTGGTGCTAAAGCTGGGCTGCTCATTACAGCTTAAGGCTATAAAACTGATTAGTTTAACAAACTAAGGTGAGAAGACAAACAGATCCCAAATGAAAAAAAACAGAGAACTCTCTGAGAGAAGAACAAGATGAAAAGGAGGTGAGCAATTTACCAGATAGAAAGTTTAGAGTAATGATTATCAGGATACTCAACACCAAGAGAAAAGACATACAAATCATAAAAAAGATCAGTCAGAAATAAAGAATGCATAGAACTGGTTGATTATGGTTACAAAATAGACAGAAAAGTGAAGGCTATGAAAAGTGAAATAAAGGAAAATGTACAGGGAACCAACAGTGATGGGAAGGAAACTGGGGCTTAAATCAGTGATTTGGACCAGAAGGAAAAAATAAACAGTCAACCAGAACAGAATGGAGAAACAAGAATTCAGAAAAATTAGGAGAGGCTGAGGAACCTCCAGAAAAACTTTAAACATTCCAACATCCAAATCATAGGGCTGCCAGAAGGAGAAGAGGAAGAGCAAGAAATTGAAAACTTACTTGAAAAAATAATGAAGGAGAACTTCCCCAATCTGGGAAAGGAAATAAACTTCCAGGAAGTCCAGGAAGTCAGAGTCCCAAAGAAATTGGATCCAAGAAGAAAAACACCAAAACACATAATTAAGTTACCCAAGTTTAAACATAAGGAGAGAATCTTAAAGGCAGCAAGAGGAAAGGAGAGAGTTACCTACAAAGGAGTTCCCATAAGACTATCAGCTGATTTCTCAAAAGAAACCCTAAAGGCAAGAAGGGGCTGGAAAGAAGTACTCAAAGTCATGAAAGGCAAGATTTCTATATCAAATTAGGCATGATTTCTATATCCAAGATTACTCTATTCAGCAAAGCTATCATTTAGAATGGAAGGGCAGATAAAATGCTTCCCAGATAAGGTCAAGTTAAAGGAGTTCATCATCACCAAGCCCTTATTATGTGAAATATTAAGGGAACTTATCTAAGAAAAAGAAGATCAAAACTAAGAACAGTAAAATGACAACAAACTCACAACTATTAACAAGTGAACCTAAAAACAAAAACAAAAACAATCTAAGCCAACAACTAGAACAGGAACAGAATCATAGAAATAGAGATCACATGGAGGGTTATCAATGGGGAAGTGGGAGGAGGAGAGAGGAGGAAAAGGTACAGGAAATAAGTAACATAAATGGTAGGTAGAAAATAGACAGGGAGAGGTTAAGAATGGTATGGGAAATGGAGAAGCCAAAGAACTTATTTGTATGACCCATGGATATGGGTAGGGAGGTGCAGGTGGGATGGGGTGTGCAGAGTGGAGGGGAATAAATATGGGGGGGAATGAGACAACTATAATAGCATAATCAATAAAGTGTATTTAAAAAAGAAAGAAAAATGCAGCCTTGGCTGGTGTGGCTCAATGGATGAGTGCAGGCCTGCAAACTAAAAGGTCACTGATTCAATCAGAGCACATGCCTGGGTTGCAGGCCAGGTCTCCTGTAGGGCGTGCACAAGAGGCAACCACACATTGATGCTTCTCTCTCTCTCTTTCTCTCTCCCTTCCCCCATCTAAAAGTAAATAAAAAATAGTTTAAAAAAAATAAAGAATGCAATATCTGTAATAAATACACTGGAAGGAATAAACAGTAGGTTAGAGGAAACAAAGGAGAGAATCAGTGATTTGGAAGACAAGGAGGAAAAATACCCAGGCAGAACAGAAAAAAGAGAAAAAAAAATTTTTTTTTTAATGAGGAGAGCTTAAGAAACTTTTGGGACAGTATTAACTGTAACACCATCTGCATCATGAGAATACCAGAAGGAAAAGAGTGAGCAAGTTATCAAGAACCTATTTAAAGAAATAATGACTGAAAACTGCCCTAATCTGATGAAGGAAAAAGACACACAAGTCCATGAAACTCAGAGAGTCCCAAACAAGTTGGACCCAAAGAGGCCTGCACTGAGACATATAATTAAAAAGACAAGGCTTAAAGACAAGAAAAGAATCCTAAAAGCTGCAAAATAAAAGCACATAGTCACATACAAGGGAGAACCAATTACACTGTCATCTGATTTGTTAACAGAAACATTTTAGGCCAGAAAAGAGTAACATGAAATATTCAAGGTGATGAAAAACAAGGATCTACAACCAAGGCCACTTTACCCAGCAAGGCTATCTTTTAAAATCAAAGGAGAAATAAAGAGTTTCCTAGTCAAGAAAAAACTAAAGGAGTTTACTAACACCAAATAAGTACTGCAACATATGTTAAGGGGCTTGCTTTAAGAGGAAGAAGAAAAAAAGAAAAAAATAACAGAAGAAAACAGTCTAACAATAAAATGGCACTACATATGTATCTATCAATAATCACCTTAAATGTAAATGGCTTAAATGCTCCTACCAAAAGACATGAGGTAGCTGAATGGATAGGGAAAAAAGATCTATATATATGCTGCCTCCATGAGGCAAACGTCATATTGAAAGGTACACACCAACTAAAGTAAAGGGAAGAAAATAGATATTTCATGCCAAAGGAAAGGAAAAAAAGCTGGGGTTGCAATACTTATATCCAACAAAACAGACTTTAAAACCAAGGCTATAATAAGAGACCTAGAAGGACACTGCATAACGGTAAAGGGAACAATCCAACAAGAGGATATAACTCTGGAAAACACACAACCAAGATAGAAGCACCTAAATATGTAAAGCAAATCCGGATGGACATAAAGGGAGAGATCAACATAAATACAGTCATAGTCAAGGATATTAACACTATTTTTTCTTCAATGGATAGATCTTCTACAAAGAAAATCAACAGGGAAGGATCAGCCTTAAATGACACACTAGAGCAAATGGAATTATTTGATATCTTCCGAGCACTTCACCACAAAGCAGTAGAATACACGTACTTTTCAAGTGCACATGGAACGTTTTCTAGGACAGACCACATGTCAGGGCACAAAACAAGGCTGAATAAATTTAAGAAGATTGAAATCATATTAGGCATCTTCTTTGACCACAATGCTATGAAACTAAAAATCAATCACAAGAACACTGAAAAACACACAAACTCATGGAAGCTGAATAACATGTTATTAAACAATGAATGAGTCAACCAAGAGATCAAGGAAGAAATCAAGGATACCTTGAAACAAATGAAAAGGGGACAAAACAATCCAAAATCTGTGAGACACTGGCAAAGCAACCCTAAGAGGCAAATTCACAGGATTACAAGCCCAAAAGAGAAAAGACCCAAATACATAAAATCAGAAATGAAAAAGGAGAAATAACAACTGACACCAAAGAAATACAAAAGATTGCATGAAAAAATTATGAACAACTATATGCCAACAAACTGGACAACCTAGATGAAATGGATAATTTCCTAGTAACATATTATCTCCCAGAGCTAAATCAGGAATAATCAGAGGATGTGAACAGACAGATTACACCTAGTAAAATTGAAGCAGTAATCAAAAAACTCTCAACACACAAAAGCCCCAGACTATACAGCTTCACAGCTGAATTTTACCAAATATTCCAAGAAGAACTAATACCTCTCCTCAAACTATTTCATAAAATTCAAGAACAGGGAAGTCTTCCAAACTCATTTTATGAGGCCAGAATTATCCTAATTCCTAAATCACCTAAAGACATTACAAAGAGAGAAAATTATAGGCTAATATCCCTGTTGAACATAGATGCTGAAATCCTCAACAAAATATTAGCCAACTGATTATAGCAATGTATCAAAAAGATCATACACCATGATGAAGTTGGATTTATTCTGGGAATGCATGGTTTTTACACTTCAAATTGATAAATCTGATATATCACATAAACAAAAAGGACGGATAAAAACCACATGATCATATCAATAGATTGAGAAAAAGCATTTGATAAAATCTAGTGCTCATTATGATAAAAACTCTCAGCAAAACTGGAGAACAAACCTAAACATAATAAAGGCCATATATGACAAAACCAACTGCCAGCATCATACTCAATGGGCAAAATCTACAAGTGTTCCCCTTAAGATTGGGAACAAGACAGGGATGTCTGCTTTTACCTCTCTTATTCAACATTGTACTGGAGCCCTAGCCATAGCAATCAGACAAGACGTAGAAATAAAAGGCATCCAAATCGGAAAAGAAGTAAAATTGTCATTATTTGCAGATGATGATACTGTACATAGAAAACCCCAAACTTCCACCAAAAAATGACCGATCATTGATTTCAGAAAAGTAGCAGGATACAAAATCAATATTCAGAAACCAGTTGCATTTTCTATGCTAATAATAAATGAACAGAAAGGAAATTAAGAAAACAATCCTATTCCAATTGCTACAAGAAGAATAAAATACCTAGGAATAAACCCAACAAAGGATGTAAAAGACCTGTACTCAGAAAATTATAAAACACTGAAGAAATAAAACAGATAGAAATAAGTGGAAGCATATACCATGTGGATGGATGGGAAGAATTAACATCATTAAAATGTCCAAAGAATCTGTAGATTTAATGCAATTCCTATCAAGATTCCAATGACTTATTTCACAGAACTAGGACAAATATTTAAAAAATGTGTATGGAACCACAAAAGTTAACAGTGATCCTGAGAAAGAAGAACAAAGTTGGAGGAATCATGCCACCTAATATGAGACTCTACTATAAGGCCATAATAATCAAAACAGCATGGCACTGACATAAAAACAGACACATAGACCAATGGAACAGAACAGAGCCCAGAAATAAATTCATACCTTTATAGTCAATTAATATTCAACAGAAGAAGGAAGCACATACAATGGACTAAAGATTATTCATTAAATGGTGTTGGAAAAACTAGCCAAACACATGCAGGAAAATGAAACTGTGCCACCTTCTTACAACACTCACAAGAATAAATTCAAAATGGATCAAAAACTTAAATGTTAGACATGAAATCATAAAAATCCTAGAAGAAAACATAGGCAGCAAAATCTCGGACATTGCTTGTAGCAATACTTTTTCTGGTATATCTCTAAAGGCCAGGCAAACAAAAGAAAAATAAACAAATGGGACTACATCAAACTAAAACGTTTTTGCACAGCAAAGGAAATCATGAACAAAATTAAAAGACCACCCATGAGATGGGAGAACATACTCACTGATACATCTGATAAGGGGTTAGTGTCCAAAATTTATCAAGAACTGACAAAACTCAGTATTAAAAATCAAACAACCCAATTAAAAAATGGGCAGAGGACCTGAATAGACACTTCTCCAAAGAGGACATACAGATGACCAATAGACATATGAAAAGAGGCCCAATGTCACTAATCATCAGAGAAATGCACATTAAAACCACAATGATATATCATCTCACACCTGTCAGAAGGCTGTCCTCTATAAATCAACAAACAAGCGCTGGCCAGGATGTGGAGAAAGGGAAACGTTTTTGCACTATTGGGTGGGAATTCAGACTGGGGCAGCCACTGTGGAAAGCAGTATGGAGATACCTCAAAAAATTAAAAATGGATCTGCCTTTTGACCCAGCGATCCCCCTTCTGGTAATATATCTGAAGAAACTCAAAACACTAATTCAAAATAACATAAGCACCTTATGTTCATTGCAGCATTTTTTACAGTCACCAATATATTGAAGCAGCCCAAGTCTCCATCAGTAGATGAGTAGATAAAACAACTATGGGACATTTACACAATTGAATACTACTTTGGCTGTAAAAAAAAAGAAGAAATTTTTACCCTTTGAGACTGTATGGATGGACCTGGAAAACATTATCATAAGTGAAATAAGAGAAAGTCAGAGAAAGACAGATACCATATTGTCACAGGTGGGCACAGGTAGCCAGGTTCTTGGTGATTGAGGACAAAGAATTAAACTGAACACACAGTTTATAGCATAACAAAAGAGAGAAGATTTATTAAGCGATAGTACACTCCACAGAACATGGGAGCAGGCCAACTCTGAGCAGAGATTGATCTCGTAGGCTGGAGGGATTCTATTCTTATAGGGCAAAGCTTCCTGGCTAGCTTTTGGTGGGCTTCTATTGTGCATGTACAAGTAGTTACATTTCAAAGCTACTGAGCATGTGGTCTCACATAATTTTTCTTGATTGGCCATTGGGGAAGGAGGTCCCACAATGTTAATTTACTATAATGCTATTATAATGAAGCAGGGGTCGTGTAGCATCTTCTACGCAGGTGCATTCTTGAGTCACCATGATTCAGCGCTTTTCAAGAAAGCAGGAACAACCACTCTTAGAGAGTCTTTGTCTTGTATGGATGTCCTTTATCTTAGCCCTGGGGTACCTCTGGAGTTTCCTCCTTCCTGACTATCTCCTGCCTCAATTTAATTTCACTCATATGTGGATTCTAATGAACAAACTGAACTAAGAAAGAAAATGGGGACTCATAGATGAAGAACAGGATGACAACTGGTAAGGATGAGGTGAGGAGGGGGAGGGATTGAGCAAAAGCAAAAAAGGACTCATGGACATAGACAACAGTGTGGTGACTGCTGGGGGGCAGGGGGGTATAAAGGGACTAAATGGTAATGGAAAGAATACAATAACGATTAAATTTTTTAAAAATCCCCTTTTCCCGTATCCTTCATGTACAATCTCCAAACAGAATAGGAGACTACAGGACATCTCATTATTATTTTGCTCCCTGAATACCATCTCTATGTTCTGTAAATGTTGATTATTATTTATCCTCTATCCACCAATATAAAAGAAATATGAATCTATTCATTTTACTTTTTATCCAATCTCAGAGATTTCCCCACTTTGCTTTTTCCAGCCCCCCTAGTCTATCACCAATCATGTAACTCTCTTATGGCTTCCCCTTCGATTATACAATAAAATAACTGTTAAACTGCCATTTTCTGAAGCATTTTCTCAATCCATTGAGATATTTTTCTTCCCTGCAATTGTCATCAGTTTGGCTCAAATAAACAACAACAAAAAAAAAATCTCTACAGGTTTGGGCATTCTTACATTGACACAACAGCACTCTTAGGCACTTGAAATAAAAAAACTTCAAGATAAACAGTAAATGTAAGTTGGATAAAGGTATAAGTCAGATGAGAGGTTCTTAATCAGACACATATTTTGTAAAATATACATGTCTGGATCCAAGTAAAGCTAGAATCTTTAAGGAGTGGGGTATAAGGATGGTTAGACTCTCTAGGAGGCTCATTAATGGTCCCCAAAATGTTCACATCCTAATCTCTAGAATCTGTGAATGTTACCTTTATGGCAAAGGGACTTGCAGATATGATTAAGTTAAGGATCTTGGATGGGGCAATTATCCAGATTATCCAGGTGGGCCCTAAATGTAATCACAAGTATCCCTATACAGAGGAGATGACATAGAGAGTATTTATTCCTTCTTTTCCTGTGATATTGTTATTTATAATAAGAGGTGTGTTTGGTCTTAGTCCTAATTTCTGCAGGAGTGAAACTAAATCCTTAGAATTTCTTAAGTGTTGAAAGCAAAGTCTTTTGTTTGTTAATGAGATCGTTACAGAACAAACACAGGGGCCAAGGTTTGTTATGTTATGGTGGCTGCCTTAGGAAAGACATCTCTCAATGCCAGAGATTTGTGAAAAGGAAAGGAAATGTTTATTTAAAGTTATACAGACTAAAGTAGTGACCTAACATCTTCAATAAGGTATCAAAGTCCTTTTGGATACCCACAGATGCCCACAGTGCTTCCTTCTCCCCCTGCCCTAATTTGGGGTACCGTAACTCAGGAAAAGAAGCAAACATCCAGGATCCAGGCTCCTGACACCGTCAGCTGTGTTGCTGTCCAGGCAGGATCTCTGATTAATCCAAAGCCATGTAGCACCTTCTCATAGCCTACTGGCAAGAGTTTTTTCACCCTTCTTATAGGCAACATCTCTCCTGCTTTCCAGGACACCCAACCAAAGGGAGCACCCTGAAGCCACATGGTCCTCTTCTACCAAAGCTGTGGGGGTCTGAACTCTGGTGAAATCTCGTGGTTCTCCCTGGTAAAGCTGCAAGAGGGTCTTCACTCGGCCAAAGCCGAGTGGCGGTTCTCTACTAAAGCCACATGGTGATTCTCCCTCAAAGGGCTGTAGGGTTCCTGACTCTGCCAAAAGCACGTGGTTCTCCCTCTAATGGCTGCCACATCTGGGTTTAAAGCCCCGTGCCAATCTTCCTCTGCAGCCCCATTTCCAACTCCTCCCACAATCAGTTACACTTGCCAGCATCCCTGTATCCTTCCAACTTTACTGGGCTGCCATAGTGAGTCTGGGCAGGTGTGGCCCCATGGCGTGGAGCCAATCATCTCCAAGTTCTCACGCAGGTGCCGTAAACAGGGGGAATTGCCTCCCAGTTACATCTTCGGTGGAAGTCACTCCCTTCTCCCTGGCTCAAAGCATGGCCACAGCTATTCCACATATCTATGAAACCAATTAAAGGTTATAGATATGTTGAATAATCATACCAGAGGTTAGCTGCAAAGCTGTTGCTATGCAAAACAGCTCTCAACGGCCCTGCTCCATTTGTCCCTTCCGCCAACTCACACCTGAGGGGGGAAGGGGTGAGGACATCTCATATATCTTTCTAATATTTCATGGATATCCTGAGTTCTGGGACCCATTCCAAATCCCTATTTTGGGGCCCCCCTCTTGGCTGTACCCTGTTATAAGATCTCTTTTGAAAAGCCAGTAGGTAAACTAAGTATGAGAGCTGGTTGCCAGGGGAACCAAACATGAATAAGAGGGTTGAAACTTTTTTTTAAATCCTCACCCAAGGACATGCTTATTGATTTTAGAGAGAGGGGAAAGGAGGGGGAGGTAAAGGGAGAGAAACATTTCATATGTGCCCCAACTGGGAACTGGGACCAAACCCATAACCTAGGCACGTGCCCTGACTGTGGTTTGAACCCACATTCTTTCAGCTTATGTGACACACTCCAACCAACTGAGCCACATGGGGCCAGGGCAAAGGTTGGAAGTTTTGGTCCCACACCACTGAGAAGAGAGGTGCTTGAGGCCAATTGCTAATGGCCAATGATGTCATTAATCATGCCTACAAAATAAAGCCTCCATAAAAAGCTCAAAATAGGGGGGTACAGATAGCTTCTGGGTAGGTAAACATGTGGAGATGTGAAGAGAGTGGCACAGATGAGGTTGTGTGATATTGTGATTCCTCAACTTGTGGCAGCCATCATGGCAACAAAGCTAAGGACACTGAGAATTGCAGAGCAATTTTCCTGTAGCCCAGGAGTAGCACTAGAGCTCAGAGCTGCTATGCCATTATTGCTGCATCTGAGGCTCCGGTAGTCCAGCTTAATCTCTGTTCTCATCCAGTCCATGATCAGATCAGCACTGCAGTTAGGCCAACATGGCTGCTGGAGAGAGAGAGAGACAGAGAGAGAGAGAGAGAGAGAGAGAGAGAGAGAGAGAGAGAGAATGCCTCAGGCCTTGTTAAGCTTTGATTATATTTCCTTGGGCTTGGGAGGGAGCAGGCATTCTTTCAAGCTATTCAATCTCTCTTTCCTGATTCTTCCTGGGGCTGTGCTGGTGCCTCCCCCTATCCAATCCCTTTCCTGGATCTTCAGGGATTGTGTGCCCTTATCCTATTCATTATATTTTCCAGATTTTCCCAGGCTAGACTCCTCCTCTTTATGGTTGCCATTTTTGCTTCTACTGCACATGCCTCAGAGTTTTGCTTTGTCATCTGGCTTCTACTGTGCATGTCTCAGCAGAATTTCCCCCTCAGTGTTTATCCCCCTCTATTAATCTGAGGGAACAGGCTGGTTGTCCCCTGTGGAGACTGGAAAGCATATCTTTCCTGCCCACTTGGATGCCTACAGTGACTGTGAAGCTGCTCTTTCCTATTTAATTAGGGTTTAGTCTGATTCCCTTTGCTCCCTTCCTTTGTTAATAACTAACTAACTAACTACTGTAACAGTGTGTTTCATGAACCAACCCTGGGACCACTTGCCTCTGGATTTCATGTTTAATGAGTTGTTCAGAATTCTTATAAAGGAATGCATTCTGTTTGTAGGTAAAAGCATCCAAATCAATTTAGGCTTAAAGAACCTTTATTTTTAGGAAAAAGGCTATGACTATAATTTGCATCTATAAGAATACACAAAGTTATATGTAAGCTTCTCTTTGGATTAATAACCAGATTTGTATAACACCTTCTGTTAACAAATTTACTTTGCCTTGGCTCCTTTAAGGCCCAAGAGGACCAGATTTTGGTTCTGTTCATCTTTGAATTTCCACTGGTTCTTCTGCAAGGAAAGTGATTTGACCAAAAAATGTAGATCAAAGAAGCTTGATTCAAAGCAGATGGTGTAGCATCTTTTTTCTCACTCACACTCCAATATTCTCCTCCTTAATTCTGCTAAGGGTCAGAGGAGCAGGGGAAGATATCAGGAAGCAAGCACAGGGTGCAGGAGATGTGGGTTCCAGCCCTAGCACTGCAGACTTAGAGCACAGAGAAGCCATTTTTCCTCTCTGGGCCTCAGCTGTGCCATCTACAGGGGAGAATTGGCTAGGGTACCCATTGCCTTGTCCCTCAAAGTGTGATCCATTTAAAGCTTTACCTAGAAGGCTTCCGTAAGCAGTACAGAAACAAAGGTCCTGCTCCAGACCTACAGACTCAAAATCTGCCTTTTAACAGAACCACTTGTAGGTATGCACGCAATGAAGAAGTGCAAGTCTAACACTTTTTCCAGAGCTGGGTCAGCACTGCATTGCCTGGATGGGAGTGCCCTCTACTGGCTCCAAAATGAAGCACTTTCTTTCAGAAACGTGTCATTTCCTTCTACTGGTTGTTCGATATTCCCAAATGGAGCTCAAAGCACAGGGACTATGAGAATGTGCATGGGGCCTTGAGTTTTGGAAAGCAAACTATGTCTCCAGGCTGCAAGGATCTCTGACTCCCAATGGTGGCACAGTCCACTTTCCCAGTGTTTCATCCTTGCCACTTCTGATTTAACAATGGGCAACAGACAACAAAGGTTATGCTGGTGATGAAATTGTCATGGCTTAGTCACTAGCTAGCTCTGAGAACTTCAGCAAATGTCTTACCTGTTAGCCCAGTTTCCTCTTCTACCAGTTGAGAGTGGGCATGAAGATGAGAACAGCAGGACCTCTCAGGACTATTATGAAGGGTCACAGGTGGTAACAAATGTGAAAGTGCTTTGAAAAACCTGAAATATTTCACATATGTGAAAGTGTATGTTATTTAGATGCCACTAGTGTAACTGGCTGCTCTGGTGCATACCTGGTCAATCCCAGCCCCACCCCAGACTAGCTATGCTGCTACTTGGCCTAATGCTCTTCATTCTCATTTGTCTAGATCAGGGTTTCTCAGCCTTGGAACTATTGACATTTGGGCCCAGATAATTCTGTGCTGTGAGGGCCATCCTGTGCATTGTAGAGTGTTGAGCAGCAACTCTGGTCTCTATTCACTAGATGCCAGCAGCACCCCCACCCAAACACACACAGTCATGACAATCAAAAATACCTTCAGACACTGCCAAATGTCTCCTGGTGGGGGGTAGGGTGGGTGCAATATCACCCCCCAACTGAGAACTGCCCTGGATTGCTCAGGAGTGTCTACATATAATGTTCTAAGTTCTGGCTGTCTGAAGAGAAAGATACAATGTTTGCATCCCCAGATCACTGGCAGAGAGGAGGCAGGTAGGGAGGGGGGAGGATGGAATAATAACAAACAAGACACCATCTAGTCAAGAAAAGATTTAATCGTGTTTTATAGCACTTAATTTAGAGATCATTTGTCTCAATCTCCCAATGACTTGGGTTGGACGGCAATCTTATTACAGATTGAGAAAATTGAAGCACAGAAAGACTGTCACTTGCTCACTATGCCTGGTCCACAAGGATTGTAGAGATGGCACACACTAGTGAGAAAACTGGGTCATAGAAGTGAGTGTTTGGAAGTGGGAGGAATGGAGGAGGATGTTTCAGCATCACTGATTTTCAACTTTCCCACCACACTTGATGGATAATATTCACTATAACAACATATCCAAGAGGCATAACAAATATGTATATAATTCCCACCTCATTACTTTCTCATAGGAAGGCAAAGAAAGCATTTCAATAATTTGTAGTTGTCACAGCTTCCCCATCACTCAGGGTTTCTGTGTGTGTTCTTGTACACATTTAATTCCTCAGGGTATGTGTCTAACTGCACACACACATTTTAGGGGTGATGTGGCATAGTTAAGACATTGCAGGTTTTCTCATTTTGTACCCGCTCTGTCTTGAACTCCACCTTCCTCTATTGCTCAGGGAAGCACAAAGGAATGTAAGCAAAAGTCTAGTAACCATCCTGAAACTTCCTCTGACAATCACACTCAGCATGCCACTACAGGGTACTGCAGCTTCTGGGCTGAAGGTCCTGTTATACAAGAGCAGACAAAAGAAGCTACATAGGGGTGCAGGTTGAAGTTATACTTCTATGGGCACAACTCTAGGGGAGCCAATACATTCCATTCTAGGAATGAGGTGATCTGGAGTTACTGAACACAGCAGCAAAGGTTATGATAACTGCAGTAGACAGCATTCACGAGGACATGGGCCACATCCCAGAAGGCCCCACAGGTAGGAAGAGGCATTAATGTTCAGCAGCACACCAGTTACAAGGGTGGGTTTTGCAGAGGAGTAAATTGGGCCTTAATCTCACTTCTACTTCAGTGTACTCTCATTCTTTCAGTTTCCTTATCTTAAAATGAGTGCTAGTGAAAACTGCACACACTATGGGTGTGTATAGAATTTAAATAGTATCCAGCATATGGCAAATGCTCAAATACAGATAATTTAACATTCTGATTTATAAAGTCACAGTTTTCATGCTCTGGGGATTAATTACCTTTCATGAGCCACACACTGAACTGTATCTAAAAAGCCAACAATATTTGAATAACCAGAAAGTCCTAATGTTCTTCCAAGTGTGGGTAACAACAGGCCTTTTACACATTCCTATTCCTCTCAGTTTTATTTTTATATTTTAAAAATATTTTATTGTTCATGCTATTATAGTTGTCTCAATTTCCCCCCTTTGCCTCACTCTATCCAGCCCATCCCCACTCCCACAATCCCCACACCACTGTCCATGTCCCTGGGTTATTTATACATGTTCTTTAACTAATCCATTCAGCTTCTTTCAACCAGTCCCTACCTCCTCCCCTCTCTCTTATAGTTGTCAGTCTGTTCCATGTTTCCATGCCTCTGGTTCTATTTTGCTCATTAGTTTCCTTGTTCATTAGATTCCACTGATAAGTGAGATCATATGGTATTTGTCTTTCACCAACTGGCTTATTACACTTAGCAATAATCTCCAGTTCCATCCATGCTGTTGCAAAAGGTAAGAATTCTTTCTTTTTTTTACTGCTGCATAGTATTCCATTGTGTAAATGTACCACAGCTTTTTTATCTTTTCATCTACTGATTGTCATTTAAGCTGTTTTCAACTCTTGGCTATCATAAATAGTGCTGTTATGAACATAGTGGTGCATAATTTCTTTTGAATTAGTGTTTAGGGATTCTTAGGATATATTCCCAGAAGTGGAATTGCTGGGTCAAATAGTAGTTCCCTTTTTAATTTTTTGAGGGAATTCCATACTGTTTTCCACAGTGGCTATACCAGTCTGCATTCCCACCAACAGTGTATTAGGGTTCCCTTTTCTCCACATCCCCAACAGCATTTGTTGTTTGTTGATTTATTGATGACAGACATTTTGGCAGGTGTGAGGTGATATCTCATTGTGATTTTAATTTGCCCCTCTCTTATGGCTAGTGATGTTGAGCATTTTTTTTCATATGTCTGTTGGACATCTGTACATCCTCTTTGGAGAAGTGTCTGTTCAGGTCCTTTGCCCATTTTTTAATTGGATTGCTTGTCTTCCTGGTGTTGAGTCATATAAATTCTTTATATATTTTGGGGATTAAACCCTTGTCCAATGTATTGTTGGGAAATGTGTTCTCACATACAATGGATTCCCTTTTCATTTTGATGGTGGTTTCTATAGGTGTGCAGAAGCTTTTTAATTTGATGTAGCTCTAAATGACAGTGCCCTGTGTATTTTGACAGCTGTCCTCCATGGGTTTATTCTGTGGCAGGTGCTGTGCTGAGCTCTGTGTATTTCACTTGGTTTCTTTCTTTTTAAAAAAATTACTTTATTGTTGTTCAATTACAGTTGTCTGCATTTTCTCCCCACCCCTCCCACCACCCCAGCCAAACCCACCTCCCACTCTTGCTTCTACCCTCCCCTTGGTTTTGTCCATGTGTCCTTTATAGTAGTTCCTGAAAACCCTTCTCCACACTGACCACCCCCACCCTCTGGCTATTGTTTCATTAGCAAAGACCTTAGGACTCAAGGAGTGTGACAGACAAAGCCTGAAATGCAAAGTTTTGACTCAAATGCCATAGTTCTTGGCTGTTTTGGGTGAGTCATTTAAGCTCTGAACCTTAGTTTCACCTCTAAACCCCAGAGCATGATGGCCTATGAAACACACAGCTTACAAGGGGTCTTATCACTAATGGGATTAGCACTTTTAAATACAGTAGGAAAGCACCTTGTACATTGCAGTTTGAAGCAGGGATGTTTATGTTTTAAGATCTCTTTCAGGCAATTTAAACAGCTCCCTAGCCTAATCCACGGGCTTAAACTTCCCAAGTGAATATTATTTGACTTGTATATGTTAAGTGTTCTTATCACAAATAATTAAAATAAGAAGAAACAGAGGGTGAGAGAAAACTTTTGGAGGTGATAAATATGTTTATGGCATATTGTGGTACTGTATACTTGAGTTTACAGACAAATATATATTTATCTGCAAACTCATCAAGTTGCATTCATTAATTATATATAGCTTTTTGTGTGTCCATAAAGTGATTTAAATTTTCTTTAATAAAAGTAAATAAAATGATCTCTTGGCTACTCTGGGAAAGCATTCCATAAGAAAGCAGGGTAAAGCTCTCAGCAATGAAAATACTCCCAAATTTTGCATCCCAACTCAGACTACTCCATTAAGCCATCTCTCCCCTTGACACATCCTCCATCTAGCTTAATATGAGCAGAGCAGATTTAAACATTTCACATCACCACAATCTCAGAAAATAGTGTCATTGTCTACCCACTGGCTCAATTTACAAATTTATGTACCACCCTTGTGTCCCCCTTTCCTTCACCATCCACAGACAAGCACTGCAGACTCTCCAAACAAGGGGGTTTCTATTAACTCCATCCTACTGTACCACAGCCATCCTCTGCTCTGGGTATCACAGATCTCCTAACTTGCCTTCTGCTCCCAATTCTTTGGCCATGGAGTGGTCTATAAAAATCTAAGTGTGATTATATCTGTTTTTTTAAGATTTTATTTATTTTTAAAATATATTTTATTGATTATGCTATTACAGTTGTCCCATTTCCCCCCCTTCACTCCCCTCCACCCTGCACACCCCCTCCCACCTACATTCCCCCACTTTAGTTATGTCCATGGGTCATACATATAAGTTTTCTGGCTTCTACATTTCCCACACTATTCATACCCTCCCCCTGTCTATTTTCTACCTACCATCTATGCTATTTATTCTCTGTATCTGTTCCCCCTCTCTCCCCCTCCCACTCCCCTGTTGATAACCCTCCGTGTGATCCCTATTTCTGTGGTTCTGTTCCTGTTCTAGTTGTTTGCTTTGTTTGTTTGTTTGTTTGTTTGTTTTTTAGGTTCAGTTGTTGATAGTTGTGAGTTTCTTGTCAGTTTAATATTCATAGTTTTGATCTTTTTTTTTTTTTTTTACTTAATTAAGTTCTTTTAACATTTCATATAATAAGGGCTGGGTGA